>UZAN01047307.1:1226-21302 GCA_900618425.1 Echinostoma caproni
TCACCAGCAGCAGTGTCCGTCAAGGATGCCCTCTTTCGCCGTTCCTGTTCAATTTCGTCATAGACGAAATACTGGAGAGTGCACTAAGTGGACTCCAAAACGTAAATATTGAATGGGCAGCTGGAGAAAAGCTGTGCGATTTATAGTACGCCGATCACATCGTCTGTCTGTTCGAATGTATGGAGGACGCGCAAAGCGCACTTGATAGACTACCAAGTGCAGTAGCCACATTCAGTATGTGCTTCGCATCTTCAAAGTGCAAAGTGATGCTGCAGGACTGGGTTTCGTCTACTCCCACTCTGACACAAAATGGCCAGGAATTAGTTGTGGTAGATTACTTTCCCTACTTGGGTAGTTGCGTGACCAATGACGGTAGCGCAGCAAAAGAGATAGCCGCCCGCATTTCTAAGGCTCGAGCANGACTGGGTTTCGTCTACTTCCGCTCTGAAATTAAGTCGCCGCGATTTAGTTGTGGTTGATTACTTTTTCCACTGAGGTAGTTGCGTGACCAATGACGGTAGTGCAGCAAAGACGATAACCATTCGCATTTCCGAGGCTCGAGCAGCATACGCAGGACTGAAACACGTTTGGCGTAGATGCGGCGTTTCACTAAAGTTTTCAGTTTCAGTTTGTACAACCACTAACCACGCATATTCGTGCGTCGGTTTTGATTGCTGTCTTTTGACTGCCCATTTGGATGAAGAATAGGAGAAAGGAAAGTTGAAAGTGAAGTCGAATACGAAAATGGAGAATTTCAGTGGTCTAAGGTTGCAAAGAAATTGAGAAGATGCACGAGCGTCACTGTTTATGACACCCAGCCATATCACTCAGTGTCTCTAACCATCGGTTACGATCATCCCGAGATCCCCAGCCAGGGAGCCTAACAGGGCCTATGTGACCTAGTCTCCTGGTTAGGGTTTTCATCCCTCGTTTCAGGTCTTAGCTTGACCACCCTTGACTTTTTCCACTCGGTGTCTGCTTCGGCGAATATCGCTCGCCGTGGTAACTTATCTGGTGACCTGTGTAACTCATGTCCCAACCAACGTAATCTATGGAGGTCAACCACTTGCTCCAGTGGGCGACCGCGGATACCCACTCTGCGCCTAACCTCAGCACTGCTCATTCGGCTACCCCACCAGACTCGTGCAATGCTGCGTAGACAGCGGTATTCAAACACCGACATTCTGTCTTTATCCTGTTTTCTTAATGGCCAAGTTAAGAAAACAGGATAAAGACAGACTGTCGGTGTTTGAACACCACCGAAGTTGAAAGTTCATGTATATTGTGCTAACGTTCGTTCAGTCCTGCTTTTTCGTTGTGAGACCTTGAATTTGCGAGTAGAAGATATCCGTCTACTGGAAGTTTTCGATTAACGGTGTTTACATAGTGTAGCCCACATTGGATGGGGCGAACGGGTTAGTAACGCGGAAGTAAACCGTCGAGTGTTTGGGAATCTATCAGGTATAAACCTGATGGCACGTTGAATTCAGATTAGTAAACTTCGCTGGCAAGGGCACATATTGCGTATGCCCAGCTGTCGTCTGCCGCACCGCGCCTTATTCGCTGTAGCTGTAGCTGTAGAAACCGCGTGGAGGTCAACAGATGACGTGAAGACGAGGCAGGAATGCACAGAGCCATTAGGTACAGTAGGCGTCTCTCGCATTCCAGGTTGGGGTCCAAAAGACTCCTCAACCGGTTGGTTGGAGACATTGAAGGATATGGCAGCGAACCGACAGCAGTGGCCATCTTGTTATCGTTTCTTATCAGGTCCAAATGCTTGAGTTCGATTGTGTACTCTATGTATTGACAATAGAGGTTCACCTTCTTTCCCCTTCCTCAAAATAGGTCCAATCCCTGCCCACCTTAAATTTTACCACTAACCCATTGCGAGTTTGGCAGCAATCAGTGAAGTTCGCCTCACTGTATTTCGGTGCACGATGATGATATCAGTTGATTGTGGGCTACAACACGTCTCAAATAGCTTCTGCTGATGAAGCCTTTCTCACTGACTTCTCGTGGCTAAGGTGTTTTTCCACCAAAGTCTGAGGACGAGAAGCCTGATGCCGGGGCTAAAACCGAGTTGATGAATCACCTAAGGAGTTTACTGTAAGACCTGATTTTAAACCAACCAGGAAGAGACGTACGAACCAAATGCACCCACAGCTTCCCGGTCGTGCTAATGGTATGTGGCTGGATTGGGCACCTTGGGCGTTTGACGCCGTTCAATGGGTATATGATGCGATTAACTGGACATCGGCCCCCAATGGATTGCGGTTTTCACATACCGCCCCGCTATTTGCGGGTCAGGCTTTGATTGGCCGAAGGCTCTGGTCTTGAACTCCCTTAGAATATTCACCTGTTTTGGCCTGTGCAACCTAGCAGTATCCTGCCCTTGAACAGATCATGAACCTTTTATTTTTTTATAAAGGTTCTTGTACCGTTAAAGCGAGGCATCATCTGCCTTGATCGTATTACTCCGGGTCTTCTGTTGGCCACCAAGTTGGCAACGTCATCCACGACCGGATGCAGGAGCCAGAGTCCGACGCAAGAGTTTAGTTTCGGGTCTCCAGAACACGTGACGAAACCACTGAAGGTCCGGGTGTTATCGCATTTGGGAATACTTGTCGATGTTTGTCCGTTGCCGCCAAACCACTGGATGCACGATCTCTTCAACCTACTTTCGAGATAAGACGTAATCTCAGTGGTTGAAGACATCGAGCTTCGCTGTTTGTACCAATATCGGGCATGTTTCAGACCGTAAGTAGAGATAGGGCGTTTGGTCTGATTGCAGATCCAAGATACTTAGAAACTCATATTGATTCGATGGACTCCTTGTTGATTGAGATGAGTTGTACCGCGGCAGTAGCTTCTGTCATAAACGTCTGTGTTTTCGACGTGTTGATCTCTAGCCCAGTAGTCTAAGCGAGCTGGTTGTTGTGACTGACGGCAGTCTGGAGGTTATCCACGGTATCCTCAAGTACGGTAACATCTTCTACAAGCTTGAGGTTCGCTATCCATATATCTTGGCTAAATTGCACTCCTGGAAAAACGAGCGATTTTGCAGTATCCAATCTATCATTTTTTTTATCACACATCTAAGTGTGATGAACAGCAGACGGGGCGAACCCCATAGTCACGAGGACCTGCTGTTCAGTGATGAAAACCGATAACCTAAGCCCCGGACTTGAAGTGGCGAACCACATAAGGNGTGAAAAAAAAACATCTACGATAAGAAACAATTTTATCTGCCCCAACCTAATGTAAACTCATCTGATTCTTCTCTTTAGGATTGGACGAATATCTGGGTCCCTAATTAGTCTAACTTGAAAAGCCTGATTAAATTCTCGGGCAACACATCAGACCGCATCATGCACCATAGGGATTCTTTGTTGACAGAGTCAAATGCAGTGCGCTAATGTCTCCCGTGGCAATCGTTTGATTTGCCGCTTCCCTATTCTGTGATATTTAACAGTCGTGAAACGCATGATTTAGAATATTATTATTATATTATTATATGTATTGCATTGTTAGCTAAATGATCTTGAGGTATTCCTATTGGGGCATTTTGGGGGAATTTCAAACCATTTTTACGCATAAACGTATGATACGTCTCACTTCCCAGTTTGCAGTTCACCAATCATCCGCGATCTGTGCCTCCCTACTGTGCGAGAAACCGTACCTGTGGGATGTCGATCGCCCGAATCTGATTGGACGAAGCCCTGTACATTTGGCTCAGCTACGTGGTTATGCTCCAGTTTGGTATCCGTTGGCCACGCATTCCAACGCACCACCGCTGACAGAGTCGGATCAAACAAATCAACCTCAGAAATTCCTCACACGCACAGTTACAGCTCTGCTGATACAACCACAACTGTTTATTCGTAAACCATTCCAATGGTCTGAGGTGAGTTTATGCATTGGGTTGAGCTGCAATCAATTCAGGAACATTATCCAGACCACGCGAAGATAACCGAAATCGTTTCACAGTCACTTTATTCTTTTATAATTTGTCTGATACATCATACGGTTATTTTACATATTTTCTGTGGTCTTGTATCAATGTTCGGTGTACGGTGTTATAAGATGGCACCGATTTCAATAACAGATTTTCAAAGTGTAACTAATAAAAGTGACGGTTATAATCATTGCTTCGGATTGAGGGTGACACAAAGTTTTGCACCTGCTAACCCTATCTCCATTCCCCCGCCGTCGTTCTTTGCTCGCAAAGCCTCGTGTCGAGCCGAGGGATATCCTGTCACACATCTCTGTTCACTCCGCTGCACTGCGCTGCGAGAGCTTGAGTACGTTCACATTGCATTTGGTTTCGCGAGCAGGATAGTCCCTCGTTCCCCACCTACTCTTCTTACCTTGCACGTGTGAACACCGAGGACAGTGTTCTTCGTGGGAAGGGTCAGAGTAACGCTCGGCAACTACGCCATTAAAATTTTATCGTGAGTGCTTTGTGGTTCATGACGTCTTATTTGCTTTGCCTTGGAGGTTTATCTTTAACCCCGACCCACGAAAGACCTGTCTGTCATTGTTTCCTCACCACCGAGCCGCGTTTTGATGAATTTGCAGTGTTCATTAAAGAGCGGACTTATATTCTGTTAAATAAACAAAGGTCCTTTTACTTCCCTTTTTCTACTTATTGAATATACAAATGTACAGTCAACATTCAAGAAGGGGAGCCACGGCCATACAAAGGCTGTCTGGGAAGACGGGTGGCGGTGGAACAGTTGTGTGACTTGTGACAGTGGAATCGTATGTTCATGGCCACGAATCTATGCACCTCACATACTCCGAAACAATTCGCAGAATAATTTAAAGTGATACACTGGTGAGAGATGCTGGCCCAGTAAACTAGACCGGTTTAACTGACCTGTCTTTTGGATGCATTTGAAATAGGAACCCTTTCGCCGCCACCCAACTGTAGCGATGAGTACCTTCACTGTTGTCCGGCTTACCATTACGTTATCATTATTCTATCGTTACCTTGGGTAGTTCGCCACCTTAAGTCATAGAGCTTAGGTTGCCATTTATCATTAACAGTACTCCTAACTACTACCTCTTCCACTGTTAATGGAACAGTTTTCCAACCATGGCACCCAATAAGAAAAGACCTCATTTTCCGTCAAACACACAAATATTCCCGCTGCTTGTACGAATCAGTTTCTGTTTAATCCTTGATTCCAACACAGCCAGCGTGTTTAGACCGTTGATATTCCATATTCATTAATTATTCATTATTTTTACTTTCGCCCATTGACCAAGCTGGATAACTTGCTTGCAACTGCTCCTCCTCATCACCATCATCAAGAGAAACAATATCCGCAGTGTTAAAATCAAAAAGGTAATTCAGCTTCATTTGAAGCAACCCCCTCGTCTGATTCGTATTTCCTCCGTTCGAATGGATTTTATTGATTTCTTTTGTCTCATTCCCGTTCTGTGCTGGTGGTAATCAACATTCATTTCTTTCTATCCAGATTTTCGTTTCGTCGAATCCTCCTGCTTTGAATGTCGCAGTCGGCTTGTGCGATTCACACGGTGAATACGATGAACAACTGAGTCTGAGTAATTTACAACTTCTGTGCGAGCTCATGGCTGCCACCCCAAAAGTCTGGTGCACGTCATTGCCGTTCACAAGCGGTAGTTTTCATCCAACTCGAATTTTGGAGTCTCCTACCAACGTCCACCCACTCGATTGTACCAACTATCCAAAATGTCTGTTGGAATTTGGTCAGGAAACAGAGATCGACCAATTGATTGATGCATGGGCTTACCATCGTATGCAGTCTTATCCAGATGATGCGGATAATGATGATGCGAACAATGATGATGCGCCTATCGGTATTCCACCAGCATCGAATGCTAATCAAACAGAACGAGTACACAGGCCGTTTACACTGCTCGAATGGTGCCGTATGCGTATTCGTCAGTTGGCCACGCAGAAGTTGGGTAAGTTGTGAAAAAATATCAAACATTTTTTTCTCCTGCCCTTGTATCAAAAGTTTTACTCATTAAATTACCGAATTCAAGCCTGCTAAGTCTCTAACGATCGTTGCATAACAGGTTTGGATAGTAATACAAACAAAACTATCCACATTCACGTCCACTCATGAGTGCTAAGGAATCAGAGGTTTCAATGTTCTGTCGAGCCTTGACTCAATCGGTGAAGTTCACCTCACTGTTTTCCTCTACATGGAGATAATGATAATGATGATAGTGAATCGATGGTTAGCGTACAAACAACTGGAGATTAGAGAGAGTTCCAGGTAGTGGTGCATAAGCTGACATTGGAAGATCAACGCCGGCTCTCTGTCCGATACTTCTGGAGCACCATGTGTCCCCTTCACTGTTTGACAGACGGTAGTTAAATAGTGTTCGATATACGAGACGAATTGAGTACACTATTGGTGTGAGAAACCCAAGCTCAGGAATTGCTTATTGCAAGGATGACATGAGTAGAGAGTAAGTGGAGTTAGCTTACTTTGACGAGACTTGATTCATTTGGGGGAACAGCAAGCTTCCTAAGCCTGAAAGCATAAAAAGAGAGTTTACGAACCTTGTAAACGTTCTCTACACATAAGGTCCAAGGGAGGTTGTGGGATAGAACGACTCCGAGGTATTTAACAGAGTCAGCTTGGGGAATGTTGTGACTGTTAACTACTAGATCCGGTAAATCATTAAAGGTATTTTGATAGCGGGAGCCGGATTTAAGGCTGAAGGGAACATCGACACATTTGGAAACGTTAAGCAAGATTGATCGGGGTAAAGATCCACTAAAACCGTCGTTCAGACTGCTTTGAAGTTGGTGGAAAGAAGCATCAGTATTGGAGGGGCACCCAATCACCACATCGTCCGCATGCTTATAGGCAACAAAGTTGGTAGGTGGTTCATGTACAGAAAAAAAGAGAACGGAGACAAAATGGCGCTCTGGAAGATATCAGAGTTAACATAAGAAGACAGCGATGTTTTACCATTGTATGAGGTAAATTACATCCTGAAAGAGAAGTAGTTGACAAGAACGTTTAACACGTCGGATCCTAAGCCGCAGCCAGCAACACGTTGAGTGAGGATGCGACGGTCAATTGAACGTTGACGTAGTCAAGAGAAATAAGGTGAACAGTTCCAGCACTCTTATCAAGAACTGAGGCCACAGATTGGACAACATACGCCACAGCGTCAACAGTCGAAAGGGATTTCTTATAAGCAAACTGAAGAGGATCAAAAACATCAGAGAGGGTAGTCAAACGGTTCAGCAGCACTCTTTCAAGGACTTTCAACAGGGCTCAGTTACATGCAATATTTTGAAGAACAGCACAAGAAAAACAACAAGTGTCTCAGCAAACCACAATGTCGGTCCTGGGCTATTCACTACGAGTTACGTTTCTGGTTGACGAGGAAAATCGCCGAGCAACCGAAGACAGTGTTATTGAAAATTGGGGGATGTCTCAGTAAAATTATGCAGCTGACGTACTGTGGAGTTTGTAAGGCGGTCGTACCACTTTCTCATAAACATATATCAGGAGCGTAAGTGGTTGATTTGTTTTTACTCTGATGGAATGCACCCTCACGACCACATTTTGGAGGTGTATGAATAGGCGGGGTGAACTGTTGATCCAAAAAGGCCTAGTTTAGTGTAGAGGTTTATTTTTCTGCGAAACCGTAGGGGTTAGCGAAGTTATCGGAATGCTCTCCTTGTTTATTCTCCATCATACTTGCTTGGTAAATTTAGGGTACTTTCAGTGAATTTGGCGTGTTCGGGGACGTTGGATAGAACTCAAAACGCCAGCCTTGACTTGGCATTCCACAAGGCCTGAATACTTCTCATAAAATGGCAGTTTCCGGCAGTAATCTTCCGAGTAGTACTCAGTCATCGATATTGCTTTAGCAACTAACTTATTACAGTTCACACTGGTTATCGACCGTTCAAGTAGTGCATGTATCCACTGTTTTTCTTATATAGATTTGAGTGTCGTTTCAAAGCCGGTCTCATTCCGGTAGACTATGCTCGATGTTTTTTCCATCTCTGCCGGAATGTTTTTCAGTACTTGAAAAATGTGCCTGAAAAAATGCGGTAGATTTCAAAGACGGCAGGTTTCATAAACCGTGGTGGTGTGATGTGGGAAATCTCGTCGCACACAGAAACAAGAAAATATGAAAGGAAAAAATAGAAGGCAGTTTTTCACCCTTTTTCGTTAACAGTGTGGATTCATCGACCCACTGTAGAACCAAACCCGGGACCTCGCTTGCATAAGTAGTAACCCGCATGTGCACTGTGCCGCTGATCGGGCCGTTTCTCATTTCGTTTACACGCGATGCAATGTGACTTATATTTGCAAGTTCGTTACGACATTACAAACCATCTTGTTTAACATTTCTTTAAATTATTGTTGTCACTTCTTAAGAGACCAGAATGTCTGAAAAAGTGTGTACGCACAGTTGAACTTTTCACTCTGTGTTGGCCTTCTTCCCCCTCCTCAAAACAGATATAATCCCTGAGCGCGTTACGCATTTTCACTTCCTGTGTATGTATTGCGTGTTTGGTAGCGATCAGAAAAGTTCGGTTCACTGTACAATGATGATTGATTTAAATAACAAAGCAAAGTTAAAGTTGTTTGGATAAACCATTTTACGAATCCTTGTGAATTTCGTCTTTGGGTGGTTGGATTTGGATGCGATCGAGCTTCCGAAAGATGCTTTAATATCTCCTTTAAATAATCCATTTTGTACTAGAAAAGTAATGCTAATAGAGATTGCACGATGTATTTCCGGAATCATTTTTGCTGCATCTACGCAGGTGCTTACTATGGGATAAATCAGTTACATTAAGATACCTTGGAGGGTCTACTGAGTCATAAAAGAGAAGAGGGTACCGTGTGACATCACCAGGTTTGATCCAAGGTGAGGAAAGCATCGATTGATCTCCATCGCCCCCGCAAGGCGTAGTACCCATGGGCTTCTGACAAAATAGATAATTCTGATTAATTTACCACTAATGACCTCTTGGCTTATTACTGACAGATGCCCTATGAACGATAATAATGCATTAACGTTTTGTACACGATTTGTGTTCAGCTGGGAATTCGGACTGTTCATTGTTGTGTCCTCCTCCTGAACCCCTCTTTCGTGATTTACTCGGTGGCTCTCTGCCGATACAGATTACTCCGCACCCACATTCGGTGCTTGGATTTTGGATAGAATCAGATGGGATGGTTACACCGATTAAATGTTTGGATCACAAATTTTTCACTTTCATTAACTTGGCAACCCTATTGGTTAACCTGATGAAACTATACATCCTTTGCGTGCTGTTAATCTCGCATTTGTTTAAACCTGACCCAATAAGTGCCCCCTTTTCCTCTTAATCGTTCAGTGGATTTATCTCAATCAGGCGAAGGTTCTTGTTTCACATATCCTCGATTGATCGCTCAACTACCGGTACCGCCTGCGCTGCAAGCCTATCTAGCCTATCGCGAATTATGGCCGGCCTGGAAGCGCCACACACTACCCCTACGTAAGGCACTTCGATGGTATCGTCGACATCCGTTTCAAGCCCGTTGGTTCGATTGATGATGCGAATATGCCTTGGATTGCCGTTTACTGACGCCCAGATTTTATCAAACTACATGACTTAAATAACTGTTCTACTTTTGTGCACAGCAGCAACCAGCAACATGATCATCTTCACATTTAATGATTAACTGTTGACTGCAATGTATCAAGGATTTGTCTTCTGATGCTCTATCTCATAGCCGATATCGGCCTTGCTTGGACGTAGTCTGTAAAAGGTCCAACGCTCAACCACGCTTAGACACTCGATTACGTGTTTCCTACTTGCCCGTGCGTCTTTCCACCATAGTGACCAACAGATATCAACTTTACCCAATTACAGCTAATTTCCATCGAGGCCACGATAATTGTGCCGATTTGTCAATTTTTCTGTTTGTTCAGTTATTATTTTTTTGAAGTTCCTTTTGCATGTCATAAAAATGCTACTTCTCTTTCTATTTTTCCCGTGAACGCAAAGTTTTCTGCCATATTGATTGTTGTATTTCTATTCAACATCTGCCAACTCTGGTAGCTCTGATAATAAAAATCTATGTGAACTATATTCTGTGATTTTATAGGCACCTTCCTTGCAATTAAGTGGATTCTTTTCATGAACTACTTTCTGTATTCCTTCGTTTACAACTATCCTGTTGGTAGTCCTATAAACAAACTGAAGACATCCCAGGTGGCAATCGGTGTCGGCGGTCAACGAGGTCGGTTTCGTGTGGGGAAGGAGAACAAAGTCCTGTTTAGATCTTTTAAGATAATGTCGCATTCTGTCAGCCTCTGACCGCAACGTGACATGACTGGTCGGTTTAGTGGACATGTCAATGTCGAAAATGCACAAAATCCGCAGTTTTATGTCATCGAATTCAAATTTTTGTTGTGGATAAGTGACAAGGTTGATGCTTATGAGATCCCATAGGATCTGTACAGTGGGTTCGGTTGGTAGTACAATTGAATAGAAAATTCTAACGTTCACTCATGGGTGCGGAACAGTTAGATTTCTATGCTTCATCGAACCGTGACCTGAATGAGTCGATGGTTGGAGCACAAACAACTTGAGGTGGAAGAGAGTTCCAGCTATTGCAAACTCTGAGGTCGAAAGAGTGACCGCGGCAGTCTAACCGACATTTATGGAGTAGAAGTTCAGTTGGATGTCACAAAAGGTGACCATTCCTGGATAGTGTCAATAGAATACTATACGGTCGGTTTTGTTGATGTAGTATTTTATATGCGAGGATCACTTCTCCCGCAGTCGATGGTATTCAGATAAATAGAATCGGAGGATATGCAACCTTTCATTGTAGATTTCACATTGCAACCTTTTGACCACTTTTGTTCCTGTTCTCTGCCTTTTGGTCGCGAATTAGCCATGGATTCCAAGCTTGTACACTCGTACTCAATGTGCGGCCTGATGTATGTTGATGACCAACAGAGCAGTAGCTCTACTTCAAATGATCCAAAAACACCTTTTAGTGATTCAGTTTGCTTTATGATTTTTGATGACGCACTAATGGAATGTGTGACATCCCAGATCCTTTTCCTTTGGAGCACGCGGTACCGGCTGATTTCTAAGTACGTATGGAAATCGACCTGTGGTGTAACCTTGTGTTTCTCAACGTTGAACTCGATTTCATCAGTGATAGACCATATTATTACTTTATATTTCACACACGTCTGACACCAGGCCGTGTGCCAAACAAATCGCGATACAATAGTCTTTATAAAAAAGAGAAATATTGCATGATTTGCACGTGGGCTGAATACTGCCAGGCTGCCCAGGCCAAGGCAGGTGAATGTTTTGGGGAATCCACAACCTGAGCCTTTGGCTAGCCAAAGCCTGACCCGCGAGGCAGCGGTGTGGTGTGTGAAAACCGCAATCCATTGGCGGCCAGTGTCCAGTTCATCGGATCATACACCCTTTGGACGGAGTTAAACGTTCAAGGTGCCCAATCGCACCGGTGATCACTGCCACAACCAGGAAAGTGTGTGGTTCGTACGCCTCCTCTTGGTTGGTTTGGAATCAGGGTTTCCGGCCAACTCCCCTAGATCAACTACCAGTGATCCATCAACCCGGATGTCGGCTTTTCGTTCTCACTCTGGTGAGAAAACACCTCCGCCACGAGTAGGCAGTGAGTATGACTTCCGCAGCGTAGGCTATTAGAAACGCTAGGTCGTATGTGAGCATTTCGCGAGATGCAAGGGAAGGGTAACCAGCCGCAACCCTGGACACCCACCCCCGACCATACTGAGGCTTTCGGAGGCGTGATAGACCATTAGTAAGTTACGTCGAGAGTTTCTTGTAGGGTTGCATGATCCTCAGGATGTTTCAGTGTCGTCAACGAATAATAGTGCCTTTTCTCGAAAGATATCTGGTAGGTTGTTTACGAATGCTAGAAAAAGGTTCGGATCCACGGACGGCCTCAGTGGGTCTCGATATAGAATCATTAACTAGAACCAATGCGGTAGGCTGTCGAAGAAATTCCTCATTCCAGTCGGGGAACAGTCCTCGACCTCCGCGGTTATGGAGCTTTCGCAGCAGTATACAGTGATTAAACCTGTCAAAATGTTTGGAGAAGTCTAAGTAGACTACGTCTGTTGCCATTCCCGCATCAATTATCCTAATGCATTCATCTCGAGCAAGTAACAGATTTGTGGTGCACTACCGTTTTCTTCGGAACACGTGTTGGGCCGGTGAAAGAATGTTATATCTCTCGAAATGCTACATCAGAGAATCAGCGACAGTTGATTGCAGGAAGAAATGTAACTGAAAGGTAGTTCGCAGGATCACTTCGACAGCCACCTTTGTAAATGAGTGAAGTGATACCGTGTTTCCAGGACTGAGGAGTCACCGTCTTGACGAACATTCTTTGGTACAAATGAACAACTATAACATATATGTGATTTGCAAGGATATCAGCGTATGTGGGTGGATGCTGGAGCTAAATTCTTATACGCTGTCAATAGTTTACTCTTACCGTTTCAGATTCGAAGGTCAATTGAGAGTATGGGACACTTGGCCGAAGGTATGAAGGCTGTAATCCGACTCTATCGCCTGTAGTGAACACTTCGTCGAACTGCACTTTTAGGAATTCTGTTGATTCATACTTAGCAGTGGAAACGCGTTCTGTATGCCTTATTGCCGGTATTCGGTATTTCACTTTTCTGGTGGCATTGTTGTGCTTAGATAGGAGATCATGTACTTTCAGATAAGTTATGGAAACCCATACGGACTGGTGTTTTTCTGTCTGCCATGCTGGGAACTTTTCAAATTCAAATTTTTATTATGGGATATAACTTACAAAGACTTCGCTTTTACAAATCCCATAGGCTGTTTACACATTGGTTCGGATGAAGAATCACAACATCACAGTTAGTCCATGAAAGTAAAGTAGTAAAGTAATGTTTTGACGAGCANCTCTGACTGCAAACGAGTCACGTCTGCAGTCGAGACGGCTCTTTTGGTGTGCCAACCTCAGCGGATGCCCTCTGAGATGAACGTTGTGCTATAAAACCAACAGAGGTCTACATGGGTGGTTGGAAAATCCGATAGAGTAAAATCATATCGCCTCTGATTCGACGATATTGGGATGAGTATAGCCCCAGGAGCTGTAATCTTTCTCCGTAGGTCTTGGAATGCAAACCTTTGACCATTTTGGTAGCTATTCTCTGTGGATGTTCGAGTGCCTTCAGATCTCGCTGCAACCATGGGTTCCAGGCTTGAATTGAGTACTCAGTATATGGACGAATATACGTGGCTAGCAGACGTGGAAACAAAGCCAGCTCAAACGATCCAAAAACACGTTTGAGCAGTCCAACCTGCTTTACCGCAATGGATGATGCCCGGGAACAGTTTGTGGAGCAACTCAAGTCTGCGTCGATGACTACTCCTAGATCTTTCTCGGACGGAGCATGAGGCAGAGTTTCGTGTCCGAGAGTGTAGAGGAAACGACCGTTGTGGCGTAGTGATACGACTTTACATTTGGTGATGTTGAATTCAATATCATTGGAGACAGACCATTTGTGGGCTTCGTCAAGGGCGTTCTGAAGGTCAAATAAATCTTCTGGTTTTGTCATTGTCCTCCATATTTTGGCATCGTCTGCAAACAGCAGAGGTTGTGGTCCGAGGACGTCTGGAAGATCAAAAACTCTATAACCGAGTCACTGAAAAACATCAAAGATAAGTCACTGCAGTGAAGATCTCATTAGTCCTTGTGATGTTTCTTATCAAGGCGCGACTGGATCTTGACCTGGTATGGCAAGTATGCCAGAGACCTGGGAATTGATATCTAACGGAAAATTTCTTTTTACTTTTTCCGTCAAATGTCCACAAGCTGCTTCAGATTGGTCAGTGAGCTAAAACCCTCTAAAATTCAATGTAGATATGTTTTATCTGCAAGAAATGCATACAAGAATCCTCAACAATCATCACACCGCGTTCTTTAGACGCAACCTAATCCTCATGCCTAATTCCCATGAGTGGCATGCTTCGGTCATCACGGTTTCGCTGGTGTTGGGACAGTACACTGCCTCCCATCGATAGGTGCCAATATAATCTGGCGTTGATGCAAAGGCGTCTAGTTAATATTCGTGGTAATGCTTGGAACCCATAGTCATATATATATATATATATATCTGGGTTCGGGCCGCCACAATCTCAGCTAATGTAAAATGCTGCCGATTTATAATCAACGTGAAGCAGTTCAAAGGTGCAGAGGTGGACCAACTTTTTCAGCGGTCAAACCATTGGCTTGCAGAAACACCAAGCAAGCCAACTTTGGACACCCTTGGCCATATTTCTACCAACAGCTGTCCGTTCTCCGCTACTGCACAATTCCAAGACGCGGGTTTTAAGGAGAAGAAAATGAACAAAGCCCATCGGTGTTCGAATACTGTCTTCGCCGTATTTGGTTAGTTTGGTGGGACAACCGGACAAGCCGTGCTCAGGTTAGGCTCAAAAGAGTTAGTGGTCGCAGTCAAACACACACTAAGGGAAATGTGACTTCCATAGCTTGCCACGAGGGGGTGGGGGCACGTGTTACCCGTCTCGTCGAAAAACCTATCCTGCCTTACGGATTTTGCCGAGGCGGACAATAATTAGAAAAAGGGCAACCCTTCGATGAGTCTATGAAAAGCTAGATCCCGATGTTCGGTCGCGCTAGGTTTCACCCACGAAAAGGAGAACCTAGCTTAGGAAAGTCTTGCGATACCTGTCTTATTAGTATGATCGACGGGGTTTCTCCTGTGGCCAAAATCGCTCCAATTCATTAAGTAATTTTAACTAAAACGCAAAGTCATGCGGCGATAGAGTTAGATTTTTTTTACAATGCAAAATATATCACAGTGTGGATAAAAATAAACAGTTATTCCGTCTAGAGAGACCGTCAACTGGGAACTTGTTTGACCAAATAAATGCTGGCTGAAGTAGCACAAATACGAACAAGATCTTGCTGGTCAATGGAATAATTCTATTGGATATTACTTGTCCAGGGAACCGAGAGTTAACCCACTAAATCCGACCTTGATCAGGCCCATTTTCTGTCAGCAGAGAATCAAAATAGCACCTGACATTGTATCACGAATCCGCGGATAGTGGAATGAAACCATGCGCAATGCGTAGACCAACGCCAAACTGTTCGGTCCATTTGTAGAAACATGCCCGCTTGGCTACAGGCTCCTCTTCCTGTTCGATCGTTTCCTTCCTATTTTGCACAGGCCACAAATCACGATACAACAGAAAATCGAAAATTTCTGCGGGTAAGTTCAATTCTCCCAGAATCTTTGCGTAGTTCGGATATATGTGGGCTTGAGTGTCTGTTAAAGCTGGTTCTGAAAACGGAATTGTTCAAAAAATAAAAACTTCGAAGTATATTCTCATAGATCAGGGTTTGGTGGTCATACCTTGAGAGTTAATGACACAGACACACTATTCAGATAGCCAAACAGAAAAGTGAAATTTCTATCAATATGATATAGTCCTCCAAGCGTAATCCGATTGACTTAATATCGCAAAGTCAACATTGTGAATATACGATAAACGAGCTATTGAGTAGTGACCGGTGACTCGTTATATCTTATAATATTTATTTCCTTCTACAGTGATAAACCCGACTATTCACACATTTCGTCTAGTTCCTCTCCCTGGTTTAATTAACTCAGTCCAACTATGAATCTGTGGTTTTCGAGTAACACCCGTATGATTTGAAGTATCACAAGAAAATGATCTAACGTTTGCAAAATGCATGTAGAAACGTTGACCGGCAATAACACATCCAAAAGATACGAAGGAATATCGGACCCACACTCACACATGTAGGTTTGAGTCGAATAGTCATCTCTATTTGCCAAAGATCAATCGATTTAGGTGGAAACGGTCTCAAAGAATTTCGCAGCACAGGTACAAACTCGCAAGGTCGAAAATTGGTTAATTTATTATTTCCAGCTTTCATATCCGTTGTTCGAGAATTACTTTCGCAATCAGTAGATATCAATCTAGTTCCGCCCAAATCAATCGATCTACTCAACTCCTACTACTATAGCGGCGAAGAACGACTCAACCACACACTTTTGTGTTGATGAGTGGAGACCATCCAATGCGCTCGGCGTTTTTTACGATGAAGATGCTCGCTCCGACGGAAAGTAGGTATTTCCCTTGTGACCTAATTCATTTGTAGAGTATCAAGCTCGGATTCGCCCATCCGATTGTTCAGAGGCTCCTGGTATATTCGATAACCTTGGGTATGAGTTTCACTCCGTGGGAAATCGGTAATTCCCCACTAGTTGAATGCATTTAACTGCGATGGAAATGTTTGTGATACCTGACCGTCGACCGTGTAGCTCAGGGGTAAGGGTTTGAAGTCCCGACCCGAAGGTTTGCGGTTCCAGTTCTGACAGGGATACAAAACGTACGCACTGCTGACGAGTCCCAACCAGGACGAAACAGCTGTCCAGTGCTCTTTGTCGGTTATCACAAACTTTTCCATCGCATTTAAATACCTAATTCATATACGCTCCATTCTTCTGTGTGACTCTGTATCCATTACATGCATAAACCTGGGAATTTTAACTGTCATGGTCTTAAATCATTTCTCAAGGGCTCAGAAAGAATAAGCCTTCAAACCAAGGTAACAACACCATAACTGGTTCACCAGCATCATCGTAGGTGATCCGGTTACATACTGCGTTCAACGAAAATAAGCTGGCCAAACCGAATTTGCTCCTCACCGCCAGTTCCTTTTGGTGGTGCCTCAGAAGTGGACACTTAAGGACTAGGAACAGTCAAATCCTAAATGGGTTTGCCTCTGGGGTATGATTAAGTTAACTCTGTATCCGGCCATAGCTTGGGGTCACCGGGTCTTANCTTAGCAACAACATTTCGATATATCTGTGGAGCATGTTAATCCCGCCGTGGAAGACATACCAGGTAATTGTATTTGCTTAAGTGGGATACAAGAGTAGGCACTGATAATCAAATCCTAAATTTAAAAAAAGTAAATCAAATAGAATCACACTTCACCTTCAAAAGTGATGGTGAGAAAACGGCCTACTTAAATAACGACTGCTTGGTTCGATGCACCATTTCATTCCTGGCTCCCACCACCTATCGCTATATTGAGATACTAAACTCTACTCAAATGGGCAACTTGTTTATGTATCTAATGCCTTTATCAATGTTTGAATTTCCATTCAACTGGAACTCACGCGTGTTTATTAACAGCTGCCTGCGAAGACAGACACGGCATTGGTCTTGCAATGAGAGTGGTTCTGACTGGTGAAAATAGATCCCGCCAAATCGGTGCAGCTTCCAAAGTTCTGCCGTCTCCTGATAACTATCCCATAAATCCCTGCATCTATGATAAGTACGTAACCAATGCGTAGACAAGCAATTTGGATAGTTGGTACAGTCGGGTGTGTGGCCTTCTCGGTTTCGCAAAGGTGCCATACGGATGGGCCAGGTAACCAGTGGCTCAACTTGATCATGGTCCCAGTCACCACGGGGGAGCGGAGGGCTTTCAGAAAGAAGCAGTTCAAACAGTAAAGCCAAATGTGAACCGAAAAGCTCTGGTCCTCCACGGGACAATTGCCAAGGGGTCTCCAGTGGAATGCGGTTACGCGTTCGAGCTCGCCTCGTAGATATCTGAAAGGACCAATGAAATAATGGCACGTTTCACGATCAACAATGCTTCAAATATAAGCGGATATTTTGCGAATCAAAGGATATATTATCAGGCTAACAAGTATGCCACTTGATGCAAATCGATGTCAACTGCATTATTATTGGTAATTGGATTACATATCGAAAATTCAAACATTTTCGTAAGACCGAGTTCGGACTGGTGGCTAAACGGTTTGTTTGTGTGCTTTGTATTACTCCAAATAAAATTCACTTTGGTACCGAGCTAAGAAGTCGTAAGGAAATGACGAGGGGTTCATAATACTTAGATTCATGTGAGTAGCCTCTTATCATAGTAGTAACTGTTATTCCAACCAAAACAACTAACTGCAGCATCAGATTTGGCTATTCATTATTTTAAAACTTTGCCCAAAAGGAGTTGTAGTTCAGAAAACCCTAACGGTGACTATGAAAACCGACACTCAATATGGCAACCGCTGGTCAGCGTCCTATCATGCAGTGTTGATTCGAGGTGGTGGTGGTCAATTTGTATGGGACGTTATCAAGTTGACCAAGAGTTCAGGGGATTTGATCCTACCAGCAGCATCCAGACGTTCATCAGCGGAAAATCTCTCAATAAAAAGTGATCTAATAGCTGTCTTAGTAAAAAAAGAAAAGGGTATTTTAATGTGAATCAGAGGAGTTCTTATGAGCAAGCACAGATTATGGAACCAAGACATACAATATTGGGGATGATTATTATTCCTAGAACCGTCCATGGGAAAAAGATTTTTCTAGTCACTGCTGTTTCTATACTAAGGTCTTAATCAAGCTGGCTTCGGTGGTTACATGATTTCCAGAAAATACAAAACGATTCTCTCGCGTAAAGGCTCCTCCTAATTGGTTTCATGTAGATCGAGAAAACCAGTTATTTTAATTTATTTGCGTTCTATTGCACAGTCCGTAGCAGTATGAAGCTTAAATTTGGGTTGTCTGTTGGAAAATTGCATGTGTGTGAAAAATGGTGCGATTCGGAAAATGTCTGAAGTAGCTCTTGGGCAATCAAATCTCTAGTTGCCGTGACACGAATGAGGTGCGAAACTGGGAAACCCTCGAGTTAGATTTTTTTCCGGTGTTTATGCTGTGGTAATTTCGGAGCAAGTTATGGACTGGGAGTAGCAGTTTGAGAGAAACCCACGGATCGCCAACAGTTATGAAAGTGAAGTTACTGTGAACAATAATGTCTACATTAAATACCCCGGTTGCCAGTCCAGTAAATGGGATGGAGGAGACAAATCTATGGAAGGAAACATTTTCAGGACACCTTTAAAGCCTTATTTTATTAAAACAAAAAGAAATGCATGGGAGGAAAACACCCAGAACAGTTAGAAGGATTAGAGCAAATAGTCATGTGTTCAGCAAAATGTAGGTTTTTCAATGTAGGTCTAAAGTACACTTACAGTTTCCTGGGTACCGGAAGAAAGATCTATGAATTAGTATGCATGGTATAGAAAGAACGAAATTGTGGCACCTAGAATAATACAAGTCACTTTTACAGAATTTGCATGATTTGCATGCAAACCTGGGGCTTGTAAGGCTCGAGATATAGCCTATTTGTATGGCCGAGTGTAGTCCTTTTCGAATCATTTTATGTAGGCAAAACGGATAGCAGGAATATTCCGAAATCGGTACAATAGCGACAACGCCTGCGGATTAGAAAAAATTGAGGCCGTTTGATTCGCAGAGTTGGGACCGATTCTAGACTATCACCACATAAATGCTTTGTGTAACTTTATCCGTTCCCGGTACATATCGACTCATATGTCCTCTTGCTGCATATATCACATGATGGAAGAATCAATAAGTGTATTGAGAGTACTATTCTAGTACGCACGAAATGGTTATTCTGCTCTCCTCAATCCCTACTGCGACCAGGGCGTAAATGTACTCTAGCAAACTCATTGTTTGTGCACTTGGAGAACAGGTAACCATGCCATCGACCGATGCAATAGCACACTTAACCGCCTTACTGTGACCTTAGGTGATTCACAGATGATAATCCTCTTGAGATTCGGTTATCATGTGCTTCAACTCAGTTTCGCCTCCTGTTTTTTGAACGCCACTNTCAGGGCAATATCGAAGCAGGGATGCATAGTGCGTGTTCAAAGAAATTAAATGGGCACACCAGGGCCATTGTGGTGGCTCAATGGTTTAGTCATCATCATGCTTTGAACCCTGTGGTCCGCGGTTCGAACCCCACCACCGCCACCCAACGTTGGTGGTAGGCTGCTTTACTGTCATTCAATACTACGCCGGATCTAGTGGAGCCTTAAGTGGTTCGCTACTCCAAGTTCCGGGCCTAGGTTACCGGTTTCCAACACTGAAAAGAGAGTCCTCGTAACAATAGG
>UZAN01047308.1:0-11364 GCA_900618425.1 Echinostoma caproni
TTGCCGTAAACAGAGCGCCTAAGGACGCTCGTGTAGCATCTTGTGAGTTCTGCATCTGGGAACTGAAAATTATCTCCCAGTTCCAGTTCGTTCATAAAACTGAAAGCGGTCTGGGAATTACCGAAGGAATGTAGAGACGGATATATATGTGCCTTTCGTTTTGATAACGAAGAAAATATCATTCATACGTCGTTAATAGGGAGGTAAGATTCTTCTTTTGTTTTATCCAGTTCGTCAGGAATACGTTGGCTCATAGAGATCAAATAAATGGTCCCACAGCAACATCGTGCGATGGACGATAGATCTCTCAGTTAAAGCCGAAGTGAATGTTATTTGTCAACACATACACTTCCTAGATATAAAACTCTCAAGATGATAAGGGAGTGTGGTAAAACGCTCTGCTTACAGCAATCAAAGCTAAGTGCACATCACTCTTATTTTTCAAGTTTTCGTCCCTAAAACTCAAGAAAATCCTCCTTCAATCCCTCGTGTATCGAGCAAGTAGAATTTCCCCAGGAGATTGGTAGCCTCAGGAACAGAGAATTATGAAGCAAAGATTGTTTTACAACAATAAACCGAAACGATTCATTTAGAAGAACTCGACCGAACGACCTCCGAGATCACCCCTAACAACAGTTAAAAGAAAAGAACCATTCAGAAAACCTGCTTTCACAAGAGTACCCATGCCATAGTTATTGAGACGACGATTATAAAAGGCCCCAGCTCGTAATTTTCTTAAAACAATGACCAGCATTTATCTCAGAAGTCAACCAATGAATTACGTAATTCATAAATATACGTTAACTACACTGCTTGTTATTTTCCTTAGGCCCATACTCAACCACGTTGGGTAGAGTCAACACCAACAGGTGTATGTTCATCATATTAGAGGATGCAGAGACTATTTCCAATTTTGATACACAAAAGGACAATTTCTCCTACAGACAGATCAAACTCATTCGGTTATACCAACCTTCCGTCATAGTTGTACTTGTAGGTGGTTTTAACGCGAAGAATAGAAAAATAAACGCATCAGAAAATTACGTAGGCGGTAGTTGTGCTCGGCCGCGGCAGCAAACGAGAACGGTGATGGATTTCTGCAGTTCTGAGCAGACTGCCATCTGTTTATATCTGGTACCAACTCCCAAGACAGCTCTCGGCGGACGACAACGTGGCACTCCTTTTCAACTGGTGCGTTTAACTCATTTTTTCCACATTATACCTAGGTAACTTTGGTGTGGTTCAATGTAAAATTCTAGGGCCCAATGAACGACAGTCTTACTTCCGGGAACAGTTCCGCTGGCCAGGCGCCAGCTAGATTGTTTCATTTGCCACTGACGCTTCGTGGATACTGTCGAGCAGTTCTCTGGCAGAAGCATAGTTCGGTCTTGCATTCTAGTTCTGAAGTAAGGAAAAGCTGCAGCACCAGACGGGTTTCCTCCCACTTCCTTCAGTTTGGGGTGGCGGGACGGTGAAAGGCGTTATTACCAATTTTACTGCATACCATCAGGTCACAAGCGCTAATGACGCGATCTTGGGGCGACTCAGTGATCGTAACTCTTTTCAAGAAGGTATATCGCTACGATTGCGCAGGCAATCACAGGATACGTTCGATAGCAATCGTCAGCGAAGCGTTAGCCGCTGTCATACTTCGGTGTCATCCTCTTATCATGCAAATCATAAACCGTGGACATTTATTGGTTTATTGATCACATTTTTACCTTGCGTCACAGGCACTGTCGACCAACGATCGAAGGAGCTATTGACTCAGTTGATCACAAAGATTTCGTGGTTTCTCTTATTCGAATCACATTGCCCCAGACGTCCGTTACCTTACTGAGGTCATCATCCTCACATACCTTCGGCCAAGTGGGGGTTTACAACGAACAAATTGGGTCATTCGTCGCCAGCAGCGCAGTTTATCAAGGTTGCCTTATTTATCCACTCCTGTTGAATTTCGTAATGCATGAAACCCTGGAGAACGCACTAAGTGGTCTCAAAAACGTAGGTAATAAATGGACCGGTGCGGAGAGCCTATGTAATTTCGAGCACGTGCATTCTAATTTATGCAGGGCGCAAAAGTGCACTTGTTAGACGAACAAGTACTGTTACCTCATTCGGTATGTGCTTTGCACCTTCGAAGTACTAAGTGATGATGCTAGACTCGGTGCAGCCTAGGCTCGCAATGGAACAGTTGTGAACAATAATATGAAACACCCGTCATCCACACGACGGAACGACAACGTTTCACTGCGTCCCATCACATAATTCTACCGAACTATTCACCTTCATGATTTTTTCATTGTCCATGTATATGCTTGATGCATAAATTGGCTCTGTCATTCACAAGAAAGATTAAAACCGTTGACAAAACTCAGGACGGGGTTCCTTTCACGGACCTTAAAATCCTATGATTTCCTGTCATGGCAATTTATCCTCAGTATGCATATTCTCACACAGAATGCGATAAAGTACGAAGTCAATTCCCCTTATGAAAGAAGCGAGTGGACCCCGTAGAGTGTATGAGGAGTTACCGAATTGAGTGTATTCATAAAATAAACTTAATGGGACTTGAACAATTTTCCTGAATTCGAATGTATCACAAGTCTCAAAAGATGGCTAGCTTTACGGCTCTCAGTGCAAAGTTTACCCGTACTTTTAGTCATCGGACGTTGCAATGTGAAACAGATACCAAGTGCATTTTCCGATTTTCTATTATTGTCTCTTTAGGGTCACCAGTCAAACTTCGATGGCTGCTTTTAGTCCACAGAGCGTTTTCTATCCAATTCTTTCTCTCCGAACCGTCTGATACTTGATCAGCAGTATTGCACAAAATGTTTACATCTTTTGCTCCACTCTGGTGCAATCGCCGTGTGACTTGGTTTCAGCAAATCAACAGGCGAAACTCCCGTCTGCACAGATATACTTAAAACATCTGTTGTTCTTGGGTCTGCTCTTCTCTTATATATAAATATGATGAACAAGAAATGATAAATTATAAATCAAAAATTAATGACAAATATGATTCACAGTAAATCTACCATAAAAACGTTTTTATCAAAATGAACTCACGAGTGACTAAAGAGTAAACGTAGGTATCATGTAAAGAAATTAAGTCGTCACGAGGATAGCCAGCAAGTTGTCATTCCTTTTCATTCTAATGGGAAAGAGATTTGTTTGCTATACAAAACGAGCGCACAATCTAGAGCAAAGATTTCGTCCATCACAGTTTGCTACGGAACAGTTCAATGTTCCGTTTTATGCGCGACGTGATGTGCATCGGATCGACAAGGCACTCATCTCAACACGTCGATCAAAGAACGCGATTTAAGCTGGCTGGATAACGGAACTGCTTGCAGCTTCCTTGCTACTCATCTGGCCGAGACGGGACAATCGGTTGACATGCACTCGGAATTTGCAATCATCTATTGACTCTCACCACTCCCGTCGAAAGAATATAAGAATTGATGGACTTTAGCGGCCAGAGAGGCTATTCGAATCTGCTTCGTGAAGCCTGTAGATCACGTAAATGGAACAACTCACGACGTTTGCGTTTGTTTGGTTTCAGACTGACGCATGTATGAATCGTTGCATAGCTGTTCAACATAACTGTTCTTGGTTTCACATGAATTTCATAGTGCAGGTTCAAAAATGAGGACACGCGTTGTGCGCCTACTCAACGGATGTTATTATTACACTTATGCAACGTGTACATTACGGCATAGTGATTTTAAACTCTGATGGGAACATACTGTCATACACTATTTCCGGTAGATTCAAGAAATTCGTTCTTTATGCGACAAGTTATGATTTGGGGGTGTGCCTTTATTCATTGACGTTCAACGATGATCGCCTCATGGTACTTGTTTTTGCTCCATCTGGAAGGCCCTCATCTACGGATAGTTCTACATCACATATGCACTTGTTTGTGGTGGCAAAAACGATGACCCTTCGTATAAGGCTTTTCATGTTTGAAAGTTTTGCATTTCTGAATATAGCTTGATGTTTCGAAGAATTCATGCTCTGCCACCTAGTTAGTTCCATTGCTCTATTCCACATAAAATAGCAATAGGTAGAGATCAACGCCAATTTCATGGAACAAATAACGACCCATCGTAACAGATTGTATTGCTTACCAGCAGGTTCTTCTTGTTTGTCCGAGAAAGCTGCACCCACTATAGATTAGAGCCATATGAGAGTACATTTTTATCGAACGAAATGTGTCATGTAAACCACGTAATCACCTATCATGATACATTTATTGAGGCGCATATAAAAAGAATAACAACGGAGTCCACTTAGGGTCTCCAAAAATAGTGAGCATGGGACAAGACATATGGAATTATTCTGAAAATTACAAAAACCAGGAAAGCCAAATGACCGACAATTAATTCTCTAGCATTTACATATCCTTTAAGTTATTGATCATATAATGAAGCAACTTTTGGAAAAAATCGAAGCAATCAAATCAACGCGGTTCTTTATAATTCCCAAATCGCGGATTCCTAGACACGCAATTTGAAGTTATTTTTCTTCTATACCAATGCATGAAACCTCTGTCCGTGTGTTGCCATCTCAGAGGTCCCAGTTATTGTATGAAGGTTGGATTTTAAGTAACATGTTTGGTGCCAGCTGCATGACGTTGACAGTTTATTTGTTTGGACAAGGGCATATTCTTCTCTAGTATTCGCTTTTTTCTTGCATTCTGTTCAAAATTGCTCTATGTTGTTATCAGCAATATCGCCTGGTTTGTATTCAGATCATAGCCAACTAATTGATAACGGTTGATTCTCAATCGGAACCAGAACAAAGTTCCGTTTTTGACCTGACCTTGTTCACACGTCTACATTTCACCACGATGCATTCTAAAACATTTGCTCATGTGATTTGGATCACTGCTCAACAGAAGGCTCGCCGAAACTGGGTTTAGGAACGCATAGTGGAGTCACGATAACAAAATATAAATGTCCATACATTCGGGGGGCCAGTGAAACAGGAAGCAAACGTTGTGTTATATTCTTCATAGTTCACCTACAAAAGATTTTTCCTGTAATGGTCAAAGCTTTGCGACACATTACTGTTTACTTTAGAGCGTCGAACTATTTGTTACGCCGTTGCGTTTCTATAGGCGTGTGGAGAACATTAGGTCTATTTGCCAGTAGATATACCAGTCCCTTGACGAGCGTACGTTTAATAATGTTGTTCCTTTTATGGTGCAGAAAGCACTAGTTTGGCAACAGTTATTTATCACCGCTGAACCTGTTTTATTCCACCCGACCGAACGAAGGGACTACACAATAACGTTGAAATATAGGAAGGTGAGACGACTGAATATTTATGTTCTGAATCACGCATAAAATAAGATGTCCACCAAACGGACTGCATGTTTATGAAACCAAATGTTTCCAGCCTGATTTCTAACGACTAATTTGATATCCATCGGGTTGAATCATCTTCCAAATATACATTCCGTGATTATGTGAATAATTACGTTTTTCTTCAGTATTTTGTTGAACAATTCACACCGGCCTACGCTTACGTGAATGGATGATTATATCGGTAATGCCCTATCTAATGAACAGTTGCAAAGAAGTGTGAGCTCATCTGCGGTGACTTACTTGGAGGTGCATTTCTTCGTTCTGTTGACGTCGATGCAAACGAGAAAAAGGTGTTCTTTGGCATATAATTGGATACAATGTAAATTTACGTGCGGCGTTTGTCCGCAACAATTGCATACGGTAACCGTTTTCGATTATTTATGATCACAGGGTTTGCCGTAAACAGAGCGCCTAAGGACGCTCGTGTAGCATCTTGTGAGTTCTGCATCTGGGAACTGAAAATTATCTCCCAGTTCCAGTTCGTTCATAAAACTGAAAGCGGTCTGGGAATTACCGAAGGAATGTAGAGACGGATATATATGTGCCTTTCGTTTTGATAACGAAGAAAATATCATTCATACGTCGTTAATAGGGAGGTAAGATTCTTCTTTTGTTTTATCCAGTTCGTCAGGAATACGTTGGCTCATAGAGATCAAATAAATGGTCCCACAGCAACATCGTGCGATGGACGATAGATCTCTCAGTTAAAGCCGAAGTGAATGTTATTTGTCAACACATACACTTCCTAGATATAAAACTCTCAGCTCTTCTTAGCTTTTCAGTTCACGCTTCATTTGCCATTGATACAACAAATTCTCTTTTGAGGCAATTGGGTTGTGTTCACACCGATGTACCAGGAATGGATTATGCATGTTTAGTACATTGAATTCCTTCAAATGGCTGACAAAAAATGACAGCCGATTCACTCATGTCACATGAAACTTACTTTCGGAATCACTAGCTGAATGATATAAATGTATACGGAGAGCGTAAAGGAATTGCAAACACGTTAGGCATTTTGAATAGCGCAAGTAAAATCGAGTTTATTCACATATACGATTCGATTCTCCTCAATTATCGAATGTCACATCTGAACGAAATACGTTTTGCTTTATTCGAAAAATCCTTTTAAGCGACTGGTGACATGTCGTAATCTAAAACACCATGGTTGTCTTCTCATATTGCAGTTGAGGCCTTTTTTGGATTGCGTTCCCTTTCTGTACAATGTTCTTTGAAATATCTTCATTCAATTATTTTATGCTCATCCAATTAATAACGCAGTGAAATAATTGCAGCATGCGTGCATGAATCCCCTTTCCTGAAATAAATCCACTGCGTACATTAGATTGAAACTCAGTTATTTTACTTATATAGCTAAATTGAGGTTGTCCAATGTGGTGACAAAATTTTAAAATTCATTTTCATTTGTTTTACTCCACTGAGTTTTTTTTTAGCTATGTGTGCAGTTATGTGCACCGTCTTGTTGTACTTGTTAACCATTAGTAATAATAAACCACAGGCTAGCAATAAAGCGACGTACATCGTGATCTCCTTTCCTGGGGTGAAGTACGCAGTCTGCTCATCAATTTTCCTGAAACATAAATGTGTAGTTGTAGGATGGGAGGATTACAATACAATACAATACAATTGGTACCTAAGAAAGTGACAAATATAAGATTGAAATTCACAATAGAATATAATTATGATTACTCTTTTTCTTTTCTGTCCGATATATATAATATATATGTGATATATTGTGAAAATAGTTACTGCTTTCAAAACTTAATTCAATTTCTAAGTTTTCTAGTGTTGAAATAGTCATTCATTGCAGTCTGAATGACTTCCGGAAGCTGATAGAGAACAAAATAATTCAAATGTATTTCCTCTAGCCTATTTTGAATACGTTAAGGTTGGTTGATTAGGCATGACTGTCCAGGGGTCCATTTACTATTTTTTGTTTTTTATAGTAATGTTCGGATAAATAAACGGATTTCCTTGGTTACCAAATTACAGAAAATTCGAAATCATCGATTTGATATAAAGTGGCATTATTTAAAAAGTTGGTGATTAACCGTTCTCAATCGCAAGAGGTTTGCATATATCGTAGTTTTATACGCATTACCATTTTTTACGCGAGATCTTAGATATCCACGGTAACAGATTATCAAAAACGTAACCACGGCAGATGATACCATATCATATACCAGTACAAACTCTACAACATCCCTTTTGCATTCTATATCATTTTGTCCTTATTTTCTAAGATGACAACAACAAAGCCAACAATTAAGAGCGTTGAATAACGTACAGTCAACGCTATTCAGGTATTCAATTCCCCTAATTGGAATTGTTTGAGGTCAGATTTGTGTAGTAGGACACCTTGTTCTTTTTTCTTTCCATTAATTGAGCATAACGATGATACAATTTTCAGAAAGAGGTACGTCGCCAATCAAAGGGCTGTCACACATCACACAATAAGGAAGGTCAGGCGTTGGTGGTGGGACTCGAACATATCTTTTGGAGTAATAATTTGTTGACGTTACCCCCGGGCCACCATTCACCCGGGACGCTGTTACGCCATACAAACCGCTGTATCTCTTCGTATCATCACTTTGCGTCTGCAGGATTTACTAGCTACTCTATAAATATCAGAATGGCAGATACTCTCCACCCTTATATATTTGTCCATGTAAGATTCATGCAAAGTATGAATACACCCTGTCTGTTTCAATATTCATCCTTTCTGCTTCTAAGGTAAACTACCTAAAAATACTGACTGTTTTGTCTCGGTGACTCAGTTTACTTGCAATAAGTATTGTTAAGCGTTAGAAAGATGTGTATTATATTCATCGAAGATATCAGATAATCAATTTCATCCCAGCTTTGCGGACTTACCTGCATTAGGAACTACAAATAGAAACAGTAAGGTGAAGCATTTTACACTTATATTCCAACCTTAATCGCCGGGAAATTTACATTTTTATCCAACTGCATTTATCTAGTTGTTAATTTGCTTATAGTTTAGCTAAAATAAACAGAACAAACGATGGATGCAATCATTTGAATATTACATATTAAAACTTTGCAAAACATTGTAGCTTCCAAATTCGTATCCATATGGATGCATCTGTGTTAGGATAAACTATTAAGTAGTTAAGCTTTCACTTAGTTCTCAGAAGCGTCTTAATACTCTAACATCCGTCTCGTGTAAATGTGTATATTATAACATAGACATGTATATCTGCGTCCCCTAACCAGAATTTCATCAGAAGTAGATACATTTTTTGTAATTGTGCGACATTAATACATTTTCACGAAAATGATGAACTGCTTGGTGAAAAATGCAACGAACCATATTTTGAAGAGCTATTACATAGTAGTTCATAGATAGTACAAGAAAAGTATTCCCTGTTTACCGGAGCCGGGGGTTGCACGACGGAAAGTTCAAACGTATTTAAAGTATTCTATTGGAATAAGGGATGAAGTGGTATAGCTTATTGGGACTTCAATACATATCATGACAGTATCTTGAATAACTTAAGCTAAATGAAAAACTGAATACATTTTTCTGCGTACTAGATCTGTACCACTATTTGCCTCAACTGTTCAAGTATCTCTACCCTATTCTCGTCTTTAGGTGAAAATTTTCGCATTGAATTTAAACATTATATATATATATAAAATATATAATATAATATATATATAATTGAATATATTATATACAAATTTAAATGAAGTTCCCTTCCACAGAGAATGATAATAAAACATGGTGAATGTGCATAAACTCACAAACGGCGTCAACTACAAACGTCGATAGCACCAAGGCGATCACTAGGATTGGCAGCCAACTTCGTACTTGCATTTTGGGTTACCGTTCAAAGTCTTCCTAAGCGACAAGCGTCTCACGCTTATAAAGCTCTTTTAAGGGATACCACAGACAGGCAGACTGAAAAACAATCATGACCTTCACCAAACGCTCTTCAGCATTATGACTTCTGATTGGTTGCACTATAACAAGATCAATGGACGTCTAATCAACAAAACGAACCGCTAGCATTGCGTCTACAGTATGATCTACGCTGAAAAAAATATCAACGAATCTGAAACCAAGAAGGAGCACCTGACACACTTATCACTGGGATGTTTAAAATAATTACTGACCCATCGCTTTTCTCAAAGTTTTAAAGTGATATTACAGATTTTGTTGTTCCTAATCGTTTTGAGGAATCAAAATACTCATTATGTATATAATCTGAATTGTGTTGTTTAATGATGTGGTAATTTTAATATGGAGAACACATGGGTTACCAAAGGCCATTTGGGACTAATTTGGTCAGTCATTAAACCAAAGTTTGTTGCTTTACGTTAATGTTAAAAGACGAGCAATCTAAAAACAGGTTAAGACAAACACGGATTGCGTTAAAGGCAACCACGTTTTCATTCACGTCTAACGGAATTCTTTGTAGAACTGTGTCACAGTAGGCAATCAAAATACGTATTCCGCAATGCAATCTGCATGAGATATAGTCAAGGCTACTTACAAAATAGCTTTGTGGATGAAATATCGTTCGTAGTGGAAGTAAAGCAACATTTCACGCTGTATTCACATGAAGAAACTTCGTTTTATTTTTCAACATACAACATCAGGATCTTTTTATCCAAGGCTTGTTAGTTTTCAGACGAAATGGTTATTTGTACAATGTTATCCTACTCACATCTTTCGTATCATGTTTGGCATCAAGACTGAACTTGTGCTTTAATATGCTGCTTCATTCTTCAATGAGACCCCATAAAGTGTATTTTAATAACTGTATTAATAGAAGAGTATTTATCGCAAACGAGTTTGATTGCTTTTTCGTGATTTTCTCAGTTAGTAAAATAAAGAGCATCACTGAAATATGTTTTCGAAAAGATAAACTAGTTATCAACGAGCTGAATCGTTAGTTATGCTTCAGAACCGTACTTGCCGTAACGAATGTAATGCGAGCAGAACGGAATAACTACGTGGAATGGAACGCTTGCCCAGTGCACCTTCTAATATCTCATAGGCGCTCAGAAATCAAATGTCGTAAGAGAAACCAAATGGACACGACACAAATGGGAATGCTCGAATAAGAGCGATTTGGAGCTCAAAAGAGACATGTGAGTGATCAGATTGATGAGCGAAAATGGATATGTTGTGAAACATCCGTAAGCAAAACGATTACGGAATGAACTGTTACAAACTCCGAGATTTTATGAGCGAGATGAACCCAGGAGTAAATCTATGAATACAACCAGTCCAAACGTTTCGCGTATTTCATTATACCCATTGATGATGAGATTACATTTCTGATGCTACAAGAGTTAGGATAACTGAGTGGAACTTAAAGCTCTGTTTAAAAGTTTTTGTTCTAAAACAAGTGCTTTGTCAAACATATATATATAGACTGTTGTAACCGCATTTTATGGTGAATGTTTGGATCAGTTCATTCGATTTTTCAGACACCAAGCAATGTTGATGAGGTTGGTTGTGGTTTCACTCTTTGGTAGCTTGCTAATTCTCCACTGTTTGAATGCATTTAAATGCGACGGTTGACGGTTATCACCGTGTCCAAATGTCTCAACCAATTCACATGGTGGAGGGGAATCAACGACCTCCCAAGAAGTGAAACCCACATCGAACATCATCAACAGTGCCTGGTGCCTGTGAGTAAAACAGAATGGACAAATCCAAACTTGCATCATCTGAATTGATTGAGCCAAGGTGGTAAACGTCGATCCTGTAGCTCGATGGTAAGGCTTTGAAGTCCGAGCCCGTAGAATAGAGGTTTGAACCCTGACAGGGACAAAATAAGTACGCAATGCTGACAAGTCTCAAACAAGACGCGAGATCTATCCAGAATTCTTTGTTGATTATCACAAACATTGCCATCGCACATAAATTTTCCCATCGTTATTGAGAATTCATTGTGAAGTTTACTGAATTTGAAAAACTCAGAAGCAA
>UZAN01047308.1:11866-24450 GCA_900618425.1 Echinostoma caproni
TCCAGATTCTTCCTGCTTGATTGCAATTGAAACATTAGTGGGATAACGGAAATTTTACTTAACCCTACGAAATTCACCCAAGTACCAAGGAAAAAACACCAACATCCAAACGGTGAAGGAACAAATAACCAACGGTTTGAAAACATTGGGAGAACAGTTATATCTCGAGAAACTATTCAAAGATACTAGGACCCAGGGTAATCTTTATCCTGCGTTTACATGGTTTACCTAAAGTGCAACTCAGGAAGAAATGTGATCAAAACATATTTAACCAAAAGGATAACTTCCACGATTATTTGCATTGAAATTCTTAGATTAAACGATAACACCGCAGAAGGTTATATTTGCGGTTGACATCGATTTCAGTGATGGAGTATCATAAAGTAAGTCTGCCCGTAGACACTAATGTGACGTATATATAAGCTTGTGTTTCATGAGGGCTGTGTGTACAAACACTGTGTACAAGTTATCCATTCGTGATCACGAATGTATTATGTCGCCGGCGGAGGTATATACCGTGGCTTCATCAGCAGAACAATGTTATCCAGCCGCTCGATTCCAGCGCAAACGCTAAAAACGTTGTTATGCATTTTCACTTATGACATCTAACGATAGGGAATTTAAGGTCATGTGTTTGGGATGACTGAATAAGAGCCCATGACTGTTAACAGCCAATCAAAGCTCTCTGTCATATTCCATAACAAAATGCTTTACCTGTCAACATTTTAAGGTTCAGCAGAAAGAAGCCAAAAATTTAGGGAAAAAACCCAATTCATGAATTGAACAGAATCACTGATCATATACTCCGCAAATAATTCATGCACAATTGCAAAACAATTGTGCAACATATTCCGAATAAGACCAAGATAGCGTCCATTGAGAGCGTGCATTAGGACAATATACAAGGAAGGAAAATCCAATTGAAACGAAAACGATGAATGTTTCTCATTCTAACCCAGTGGATTAAAATCATCTGGCAATGAGGTGACAGATTAATGATCAAATGAATTATCGTCCAAACCCTCCCTATGCTTGCGAAAGAACCGCATTTACTTAAAGCATGTCTATAGCAACTCCCGGGAAAAAAACGGTTCCCAGTTGACTGGAGAAAAGCAAAAACCTGAATAACAAACGGAACTCCGTTGAAAAGAGGTGGGTGTCAAAGCAGGAATCCGGCTTGCTAACCACGGATTTTGGTCCCTCTGGTGTCGGGATCGCTTTACATGCCAAGACCGAACTTTCACTTGAATACGGGATTCCATTGAGTGGGTGATTTTTTGCTGTACTTCCCAACGATTTAGTACGGGTCAACAACATCAAAAACAACAGTAACAACAACAACAACAGTTCGAAGCATCGTTGTTTATTCATCTTATTCGTATATGCACCAAAGGATTGCAGTTCGTCAAGAGTAAAGGATGAGTTCTAAAAGGACCTCTCGCAACAGCACTCGGGCAGCGGAAATCATGGTAGTCACTGGAGACTTCAATGCTCATGTGGGATCCCTCGACGAATCCGAAAGGCTTTGTTGTGATACGCATGCGATCCCAGCCAACTGGACGTAGGACGCGAAACGCTGACTTCAACTGTGAACTGATCACGGACTAATCCAGTAAAACTCAAACTTCCTGCACAATAAAAGATAACTCTCTACATGGAAACCCCCAAACCTTTGAACGCGCGGAATAACAAACGTGTTCGTTCATTATTCTAATCCCAAGACTACCTGCCTACTTTTGGCCGATCTACAAAGCAATCTTCACAACAGTACAATCAGCTTCAAACAGCCGTCATGAAGAAACCGATATTTTTCGCAACCGCTCATTTGACTCTCTCACCTACCTAGCGGTGCATGCTTGTTTTCAATGATTTTGCACAGATCTACAGAAGTGGTCGAATTAACACTTGATGCATGATCAACTAAACTGGGTCGGTAGGTCACCGTATTCAATTTTCGTATTTCTTCAGTGTGCGCATATTCTCCATTGTTGTGATCAAAGCAGTCCGGAGTCATGCAGCATAAAGCACTAGGTTTAAGTGCGTTTGTCTAATTTTAGTTGACCTACTCAAAATGCGTCCAGTCACTTTGATCTGCACAGCACAATCGATTTATTTCGGTTGGATACGATGATCGGTGTTTTTTTTGTCGTAAACCATACAAAGTAGGGTAAAAATAAATCGTTCGTGAAACACAGTGTCCAATAGGCCGAATAACCCCGTTAGTGGGACAGAGCAGTGAGCACCTGAGGCCTCCTCCCGACGGTAGGAAATGTCTTCTCACTTCATTGGATCACCACCGTCCGTTTGCGTCGGGCAGCCTCCATCCGAAATGTTTTCTCCCGTCCACGTGACGCTTGTTTCATTCGTTGCATCAGAACAAAAGGCAATCGCGAACAACGGACTATCCACATACGCATCACGGAACAATACTGTTAACCCAAATCCGACCAGCCGAAAGCCGTCCGATTTCGCAAACCAAAATCTCTTTTGCCTTTAGCAGCAGTTAATCTCCGCACACCACATAAAAACGGTCAACAGCTCGCCTTAGCTACAACTATCGAAACTTACATTTTACATGTACTCTTTGTCGCGAAAGCACACATTCAGAACCCTACTTCAATCATCACCGTCATCGTCATCATCATCGTACAGCGATATACAGTGAAGCGAACTTTACTGACCGCTGCCAAACTCACAATGCAAAGAATGTTAGTGGTAAAATTTAAGTTAGACAGGGGTTGGATCTATTTTGATGGAGGGAGAAGAATATGAGCCACTATGGTCAACGCACAGTTTTCAATCGAACTCTGCATACATACTTTTCAAGCAATCTGACCTGATAAAAAAACGACAACAAGAACGCCACTGCTGCCGGTTCGCTGCCATATCCTTCAATGTCTCCAACCAACTAGTTGTGGAGTATTTTGGACTATAACCTAGAAGGCGCGAGACATCTACTCTACCTAATGGCTCTGTGCATTTCTTCATGCCTCGTCTCCACGTCTTCTGTTGTCGTGTATCTTATTTGATATCATTGTATTCAATTTTTTACTCCACTGCCGAGTGCTTTGCTTCAAATCACCGTCTTGAGCAAACCGGTGTTTTTCAGATTAATTGATTTTTTTCTTTCGAATCTTCGTGGGTTCCGAATCAGCCCCCATTTGCACAATTTCACGGAGTTGTTCAAAGTTTCACTTGTTACATGATGCACCAATCTTCGTCGGTAGTTCACCGTGTTAATCGTCGCACTTCTTCATTGAGCGCTTATTCTATTTTATTGCTGTCGACGCTGGTTGATATCATCACGCGAAGAGCACTGCTTGCGTGTGCGTATTTGTGTGATTTTGTTGACGTACGCTAAATGCACGCAGTTACTGTGATCCCTTTAGGTATGAGCATAATGGATCGATTTCCGTTGTCTGTACTTGTCAATTCACTTTTAACCGAGGTTTCGGGTAGTCCATAGAACTATTGTGTTGCCTCTGGGTTTTCCGTTTGTTATTCATGTAATTCATGTTTACATATTGAGAAATTAATAGTTGGTAATATGATAGGCAAGACATCATTTGAATGGAACTTGACATCAGTCGCCATAAACTTCCCCTATATTTTCGAAAACAGTTTTTCCGCAAACGATTCACATGAGGTTTAAGGATGCAAAAAGTCAATCCATCACAATGCACATTTGCTTACTAGGTGAAACAGGAAGAGCTGCTCTGGAATATCACACCCCGAAATACAAGCAATTAAACTGTCTTCGAACAAAATTGATATGACTGAGTATATAATTAATATATATGTACTGATGAGTGAATGCGGTTTGTGACAAACCAATCATTGCGTGTACACCAACCACTGAAGTCTTGTTTACAACCCGTTTGTAAAGGTGTAATCAGCGCTCAGCAAATTTCCTAAAAGGACGAGGTATTTCATGCTGGGTTGCACATTCCCAACATCTGTAGTCCGAATTTCCCGGCGGAGAGGTGGGGAGGGGGTTTCGTTGCTCTTTTAATAAACGCACGTGTAGTCTAAAACAATGTGATGGATTGAAGGGATGAAATTTCATAAACTACACGCGATCGCTCAGGCGAAAACAAGCTTTTACGAGGATGTCACCTCATAGAATTCACTGGTAAGAACCGACCCAGGACAAGTGGACTTGGATATCAGTTGAATGATTGCTAACTGGATTAAGGTTTATCTCCATTGAACCAAACAAACCCTAACGATGCAAAGGAATGTACTTTCCAATTTGAAGCTAACTTCAATTTTCTGAATTTGACAATGCTACTGTGAAATAAAGTGTTGTCACAACGAACCCTAATACGGTTCTGCGTTTGCAAACCGCTGTGCAGTTCAAATTAAGCACAAATTTCTAGAGCAACGTATATTTTCAGTGTTTTTAGTGCCTTATTAAACTGCGCACACGACTGTGCGCAATGAATATAATTTCAATAGCTTCTCGGTTTAACCGTTTGTTGGTTTACTGTCTCAATAGCAGAGTCGAACGATCTGCCACTGTGTGTTTTAGTTACCGCTACTATTGTATGGGCAATGATTTTCATATGTACCAGCAATGTGTAAATTGGTTATATCCCAAACTGGTTTTAATTAATGCCAATTCTCTGTATTTCCGCCGATTTTAACCAAAGAAAGGCGTATTCCCCCAAAAACAACCTGACTATCACTTGTTTTTGAACGAAATAATGTGCATTTCTCTATATCCAAACGCTTATCTATACAGACGTTAATCGACTAAACTCAAGCACCATAATTTGACGTTTACCACAACTGTGTTCTCTGGTAATAAAACCCCATCTGTAAATAGCCTCATTAGTTATATGTGAAACTAAAATACTTGAAATGCTCCCTCTTCATTTTACACTTTAATGGCACGGCCACAGTGATTCATTTAGTTGCTGATAGTGTAGAATTAAGGTACACAACAACAAAGTAACTCCGAGTGTTTGCATCATATCACAGAACATGATAGCGCACATTGCGCTAAGATATCATCAACCCTGTTGTTTAGCGACAACGATCATGTGTGATAGATCACAAAAGTCTGGATAGTTGAATGGTCTCAGGTTATTCTGACTGTTCACCTCGTTTCATTCTAATTCGACGGTTCATGCATCATCGTGAACACAATTACCGTTCAAGTGGGTTCCGATCACGTATGTCTGTCCAAATCGTGCCTTATCATCCATTCCACAAGGGAAACCAAATATGACCGTCAGCAGCACGTCCTGCAAACACTTCACACAGTGCTAAAAAGTGATATATTGTGCGTCAACTGTGATTGGGAATTTGAGAAACAGAACGCATTGCTGTGGCTGAGCGTTTGAGACGGATTTGGGAAATGTTTGAAACCTTATCTGGATTTCTATTTAAAGGGACATTCGACGGATATTCTGTCACATGATAATGTTAATAAACCATGTGTGTTTGTTTCACTACTCTAAAAGCGCAACGCAAAAGCACAATAATTAAACGATTTCTTCAAAGTAGATTCTTCCAAAGAAAACTTATTCAATAAATGAAGAACCAGAAACGATACATTTTCTAGAATGTGATTATTTTTAGCTCGACGTTCTCAAACTGTTGATGTAAAACATTTGGGCACCTATATGGCACACTGAGCCGGTTAATGTCAGTAAACAGACGTGTACACACATGCATGGAGTTGTAAAACAAGGAATAATAGTAAGTGCCAAGGCAACCGAACATATTTCGTCAGTAACTTTACGGTGCATAAACCAACATGGAATAATATGGTTAATTACAACCCACTAATTTTCAAAACTCGCACCGTGGTTACGTAATAATTATTTGACGCAGCGATTGGAACCAATTCATTGTTTGGTTGTCACAAGGGGTTTGACAATAGGTAACACCGGCTTTTTGTAAACACCTGACTATCGAGTGTGTGTTGCACCCATCGATTTACTAACGACAACATCCCGCAGTCGCTCAGTCTTGATATAATGGATGGAGGAAAAGTCGTATTTTGAAATTTTGTCTGATTTCGCAACCTGTAACTCCAAACAGCGATTGGAAGCTTCGACGGAGACCCAAAACAGCAGCGAATAATTTTGAAAAATTTCAGAAAAATTTCTTCAACTATTGTTTCTGTAAATGTTCAATTAGATAAAACCTATATTTTTCCATCCTTTTGTGATTTGTAGCGAATGCTTACTCCTGGAAGAATTTCACAAACTGAGAATCCATGCCAAATCATATATGGATCCGGAAATGCTCCAATTTACCCAAGCTCTCTCGGTGAACTGAACCAAAGTCACTGCTTTTTTATTCATAATTATGTTTGAGAATGGTCTTGGTATTAAAACGTTTGAATTCCAACGAGAAGTGCGTTAAAAAATGGAGCCCAGAAAACTGACACGCAGAATGCCCTGGACATTTATATGCATATTTTTTAGATTTTTGCTGAAGCCTGCTGAAACTTAAATCAACTCCTCAAGCTTAAAGATTCGCTCCTCAAACTACAATCAATGGACATCACTCCCGCTGCTCATATTAATTCTTTGTAAGGATGTTAAATGGAGGAACAGGTCGTAAAGTTGTTTCTTTTCCGAGCCAGTTCTACCGATTTAATCCCATGAAATAGACTACCCTACTATGTGTGAGTGGATCAGAGCATAATTCCCATTTTCATAATTTTTTCTGCCACAAACCATTTTCTCTGTCAGTGAGTGAATGCGGTGGTACAGTGTACAAAGCAGAAAGTGTCGAAATTCGGAGCTCATCCAGTCCTGAGAAATTGGCTATCTAAGAATGGATGACGTAGGTTGAAATTAACTTTGCATAAACTATCCAAAGATTTCAGTGATAATCACAAAATCTCGCCCGCCGTACGTTCAGTTACGGTAAGTAGATAGGAACGAGAGATAATAAAATTAGGCATAATTAGAAAGAAGAACAGGTCAAGGAGCAATAAGTTGAGTTACATAAAACACACTAATGGACGAAAAAGGAATTTCTAACCCGGAACCCCTAAACTGTCTAAGCCTACTTATTTGAAGGGGTTCACAGTACACTTTTCGTGCAGACTCCACACATGTGACTGTTTTTGGATTTAATCTTTAACGACATCTGTAGGATAGAAACTGATTCTGCTGTGGTTTGGGTCAAAATTCCTCGACCGGATGAACAATGAATGAACTGCCACAATTCAAATTCATAAGCCGACTCGAAAGACGTAGGATAGAGGTAATCGAAATATGATGTACAGGTCTAATCGAAACTGAGGCAACGGGTCCCTTTGAAACACTGTCGGTTCATATAGGCAACAGCATTTACATTAAAGTAAATTTGTTTCCAAATAATAAAAAAGGCTTTGGCGAGTCTTTGCAGGCACGATTTTTATGATTGGTTTATACTCAGCAGATGGAATGGTTCCGAATGTTCCGGATACCCCCATTTGATCAGTAGTGGTTGACCTAGACAATAATGAGTTAAGAGGCAACTAAAGAGAATGGAACAGTCTTTATTAACAGCAAGTTAACATTGGTAATAATAGGATGTAAAGTTTGTGTACACGAATAGTCGATTGGTCTGTCTTTGTTCTTTAAGACTTTTTTGAGTCTCTTCGGCATCCAATACACCAAATTTGTTGTGAATTCATCTACTATTTTTGCTCTACTTTTGCCTCCAATGTCCGATGTAAAGTTGGCTCATTGTCCTGCTGCATCAGAACAGAAAACAGATTTTTAATCACATTGAGATGCGGGCTATTAGGGGAAAGTAGTATCAACTGGACCTTAGAGTCACATCTTTTCTTAAGTCTAAAAGCAAATAATAAGTGAAACAGAATCATTAACTAAATAAATTTACCAACCTCTCGTGAAACATGACACGGAGCGTTATTCTGAAAAACGATAATTTTCCATATGATTTTCCTTCATGAAATTCTGGAAACCTTTCCGCTATTAATTGATGCAAATTTCCCACTATTCATGGCGTCTTTTGACTGATGTAGCCTAGAAATTTCGTAGAGCGAAGAATACAAGATATAAACTATTGTTCATACCTGATGGAAGCATAAGGATGATAAATATAATGAAACTCCATTTGATCATACAGAAAATATTTGAGTGCATCACAATCAGCCAGGACTGTATGTATGTGGAAAATGAGTATTAGAGAGAACAAACGGTTATTGTACGATAGAGTCATTGACTGAATAGGTTGCATGAGCACCTTGCAAGCCGTATGGTCTGTGTGGCCATGGAAACGTTGTTGGATACCCAAGCTAATGTACTGACTGACATTTTTATTTCAGCATCGTCAAAGACCATGGTCGGATGGTGTGGAACATTCTAGAATCTAATGCCAAATCATTGAGCAGATAGTGTTAATGACGATAAAGTTAAATGGCACATCCGAATTTTAACTATCTTGCTTTTAATGGGTATTTAGATATGTCGATAAACTGTGGAAGGCGTCTGAGAATATACAAATTGAAGGCGGTAAATGTCAAAATATTTGAAAAATATCTTTTGTGAGAACCAATCCGTTCGATATTTCTAAAAGGCATAAAAATACAGCAAGTTTCGAGAATCAGAAGCGCATGTGATTGCGGGAGCGGGTTCAGTGAAATTATCTAAAGAACCGCTTTAATCATTTAGCACTCATTATTGTGATATGTTGGAAGAATGCAATTATTCTCAATCTTCAGGGTAACGTGAAAACTAAGGAAATCAGTTTCTCATCTGAATGACGAAATAATCGGTCACCATATCGGGAAGTTATGGAACACATGGCACTGACTAATGNGGTTTAAATTGTGCACGCAGAGATAATTTAACCATGCATTGGATAGCTAGATCAATGCAAACCCACAGGCAAAAGCTGGATGATGTGATGCGTGAATACGTCCTAGGTTAACTACGCGAACTACATTCCAAAGTTACTTCGGTTAAAATCAAAAGACACAATTAACTTATAATCCGAAACAATCATTCAAATAATGTTCATATTTAGAATGCAATTACCAAAACCATCGGAGAAATTGTATTCCATTATTGACAAACGAGGAAAAACTGGTGAAATCTGGATAGAATCGAAGAAACTGCCATGCCTAAACGATTAGCGCTATAATCCGAAATCCACCTTTTGGAAGATGAGCTCTGAGCGATTCAACAGCGCTATTGCTTGGTTACCCAATGGGTTTTCGTTTTACAAGTGAAGCCATATGCCGCGCACTTACTTTTATTGTGTTTCATTATCTCGGTCATTCTGGACACCTGTATTCGGAAAAAAATCCTTTCGTGCTGAGGACCCTATCCATTGCGTAAACACTTTTGGTGCTATAAAATAAACAGTAAACAATGCAAATGTTTCTCAAGGGTTCAAGAAAACAAACAAAAATATTTTATTGCCTTTTGATCAAAGAAACTCCAGACCAACAACTGGTCGCAGATAGTCATAAAACGCAATTGAATAGAAAGTGAAATCAAAACGTGGTTTTCTCGTGGATAATAAAACTTCTAATTATTAGAAACTTGTTCATGTGAAAGTGGAAAAACAAGCTACGCATTGCAAGTTAATCGAAATAAGGAACATATACACAACATGAAACACAAAGATGCTCGGTTGTGACGTAGAAACCTCTTGTTTATGAATCTTGAGAGAGTTGAGTACATTGCATGGTTGAATTCATCTCTCACACAAATTATATTATAATTTGTAGAGGAACAGAGTTAAACAGATTATGTCAACATAATTCGTTACATATAGACAACAATCAGAATTGAAAATACAAAAGAACTAGAGTTAGCGAAAGCTTTTCCTCATGACCATTACGCAGCATCTCCAAAGAGCACACTGCATTCAAAGATACATTTTTTTATATTTGGAAGTATCACGTTTTGATTATCGCATTCGCTAAGTCACAGGAACTAAGAAACAATTGAAAATTATACTGGAGGATTGTAGCTCGGGATGCGGATGTCGGTGTTGGTCAGTTCTTCAAGCGGGAAGTGTTGTTCACAGAAGTTTAAAAGCCAAGGTAGGCAACTTCATCGGTGCCCCTGAAGTTGCCAACTCACCAACACCAACATCAGGGGCGCATGTTGATGGTAATCGGGGTGTCTTTTACTCCTTGGGAAATCAGTAATTTCCGAACAGTTAAATACAGTTATAGGCGGAGGAAATATCTGTTGTGGCCGTGTAGCTAGCTCTCGGGTAAGGATTTTTGATTCCCAGCCCGAGGTTTTGCAGTTTCAGTCCTAACGAGGACCCAAAAAGTATGCACCTCTGAAGAGTTTCAAACTCGACGAAACAGCTATCCAGTGCTTTTGGCTATTCATGACATATAATTCTATCCAACATAAATGACTTTTATCGTCAACAGAACGAAAGGTCACAAGTCAGCCGATTATTTTATTTAGTAAACGACTGAAGCCTCCCATCAAACCTGTCTGTCATATAATTGACCGCCATTCTCTTCATTACGATGCGGAAACGATGGACTGGTGTAAAACCAACCGTTCTTTCTTATAAAATACAATGCGTTTCAATATGGATGACGTTGAACAGAGAGGCTGGTTTGCAACGCACACATCTCATTTGCAGCTTTCAGGGTGAATGTGAGACGAGTAAGCCTCAAAGAATCGTTGACTTGATGAATTTGGAACTGAAGGTTCTAGGTTATTTGCCAGGACCGATAGAACAAAAAGGTTCCGAAAATGAACCGAAGCCCAACCTTCATGCATATTCGCAACCGCGATCTTTCCCATTACCTTGTTGACTGACCCCACCTCCGCTAGGTTTTCTCAGGTTCGGGGTTGTACTTTTTAACAATAACTGGTTTGTTTGTCTTCGATCCTTTTTACCGCTGGTGGATAAATCATCTTGCTTCTACCTTGATTCAACGAATTAACTATGGATGCATGTCACAAACCAATTTATACTTAGTTCAATCATGGCAAATCTTTACTGCTCAATACACCCGTTATTTCCGTTTGTCACATGTATTGACATGAGACTTGATTATATTTTCGGAAGTTATTCTGATGAATGATGAAACTACCTGGACGAGGAATGTTCATTCCTCTAACATGGAAAATCACCTATTGAACCGAACGTGGTTGCTGCGACGCAAAAGTCAAATTGCCACCATATTCTTTCATGAAGAGAAAGGCGAGTAATCGTAGCTACAGAGAATTCCCACGCATTAAACTACCGTTCTCATATTTTTGAGAACACCTTCGTACCTCACAACCCGTTCAGAAGCAACCAGCTTCAGCCTATTTCAGATTGATGACAAGCGAGGTTTCAGTGTGGTGTCCGTTGTCTATTCCTTGTCGCCATTTGATTGTCTTAACAATATCGGTCGTCTAATTTAAATCGGGGTGATTTGTCATATATATATATATATATATATGTATATGTATATATCGTATAGACACGTTTGAGCAATAGTTCGGCGATTGTGCGAAAAACTCAGTCTACCAATAACGCTTTAATGCAATTGCATCGAAACCAAAAGAAAGTTAAATTCAAAACGCAGCTACATCATGATGATAAGTAATGACTTGTCCTAAATACAGTTTCAGATCTTCTTTTTAGCAGATGCGACATCAGCCAACATCAACTCCGGTACGAGTTAAGCGACTCAGACATCAAGTTCATGTTCGCAACGTAGAGGTGGATTTCCGAAATGTCTATACTAGGAAAACCGGGTGGTCAATGTGCTGCATTAGGAAAAATTAGGAACAAGGATAATATTGTACTCCTTACTAATGATTTGAAGAAAGGAATTTAGTATTTAGTATTTAGTAGTGTTACGAAATCCTAAAATTTGCTGTTTGCTGTGTTTGAACGTCCCGTCGGAATGTTCACTATCAAGTGAGTTCTTTAATGGGGTCTTCAAATGTGGGCAGCGATATCCGTTTCAATCTCACGATTATTTATTGCTTGAACATAAATGTATATTGTTATTATGCATCATTTGTATGAACCAGGAGATGAGCATTGTGCGATGACAGTAATTTTTAATTTGATCGAATATTACTGTGTGAAACTGAGAAATCACGATATGGATTGAAAGAACAATGAGACCCAATGTCAGAGACGACACCTTCGGGAGAATGGAGCAGTATAATGTGAAACTGGAAGTGACTAAAGCCGATAATTGAATGCTGAATTGCTGTTGACAACCACTCTCCCCTTTTTACTTTCAGACTGTACAAGGTTTGTGATGCAAGACGCTGAGAACGAAACAAAAACAGTACCCACGTGTAACATTAACATTTATATTGGGAACCATCTCATATTCTTACCTTGTTGCTACATTCCATATTAACATCACTTCGTTTCATCTCATTGAATCTTATACATAACTGCAGCATACTACAATACCTCTGTGATTTAGTGTTTTAAATCCAATGAAATAAATGGCCTGCTACTACCTATTTTGGGCAAACTATAATGAATAGAAACAAAAGGATGACCAGAAAGCTTTCAAAAAATTGGCGAAATCATTGCTCCCTTTGGAGAGTTTTCTTTCGGAAACAAACTTCTCTTGTTATTGTGTCTCTATCGTTTTCAATTGTGATGTC
>UZAN01047310.1:0-20019 GCA_900618425.1 Echinostoma caproni
TTCTTCATGGTGACACTGGAAAACAGTCAATTGAAAGGCATCAATAATGGCTTTCATAAATAGACATGGACATTTTGCACAACTGATTCGAACTGCGAACTAGATCAACTACTAAGAAAGTTCAACTCCGTAGGCAAGACCATTAACTTGTAAAGGCGATGGAAGCGGATGATCGAATATCGTTTCTAGATGTACTGCTCATTAGATGTGATGGATCCATGCAACGTCGGGTGTACCAGAAGAAAACACGAATTTTCAGTTTTTGACCCATTGAACAGCGGAGAAGCCGGATAAAATGTTTGATATTTAGAACTCGAAGAAACTGCTCACAAGAAGTATTGCAAGACGAACTCATATTTATTTCAGATACGCTCAGAAGCAATGACTACCGAAGTAACTTCATTGAACGAAATTTGGTGGAACCGATACCAACAGTGCACGGTGGCAGAGTGTAAAATAAGGACTTGTTCATTCATCTTCCTTCCAAGGATGAAGCTTCCTCCGAAACTCTTATTAGACGACTAAATGGAGTGGTAAAAGCCGCGTACCCACGCTTCTCTTTCACAAGTTTGCCAATGATAGCCATACGGAATAATCATAAAGTACCGATGTTGACCGCTTCAGTGGTTGCTTACTCGTTCAGATGCATTTGTGACGCACTCTGCGTCAGTCGTACAACACGGCACTTATCTTCCCTCATGAAGGGACATCCGCGTTGACTGAGTCGGATTGGTTACGGCTATATCTCAAGTGTGACTCTCGTCCAGTTAGTAGACAGTTCATCGTGTTAACCTAAGTGAAGCACTCCATGTTATTCATCAGATTCCCCCGAACCGGTCTCAATACTTAAGAATACGCATGTTGATCATAGCCGGTCACTTGTATTAGATACGTGACCAATCTCTCCTGGGTTCATGAACCCTCTCTCCTCCTGTCCAGATAGGCTGCAAGCTTTTCTGGACAGCTTGAATGCCTGTGTAGCCCTGTTCGGTATGCGCTTTGCACCTTCAAAGTGCAAAATGTTACTACAATACTGGGCTGGTCCAGCACCCAGCTTCACTCTAACTGGGGAAGTTTTGTTATTTGGGCAGCTATATCTCACCTGGCGGACGCATCATAGATGAAGTGTCAGCGCGCATACACAAGGCTCGGTTGGCATTTGCCAACATGAGACATCTGTGCCACTATCACGACATCCGGCTGTCTGTGAAGGGTCGAGTATATGTTGCAGTAGTACGATCAGTGCTACCTTACGGTGCGGAGACTTGACCACTAAGGGAGCAGGATAAAAAGAGATTGTCGGTGTTCAAACGTCGCTGTCTACGTCGCATTGCACGAATCTGGTGGGGTAACCGGACGAGCAATGCTGAGGTCAGGCGTAGAGTTTTAGACAATCGCGGTCGTCCACTGGTTTAAGTGATGAACTTCCATAGATTACATTGGTTGGGACATGTGTTACGCATGTCACCAAATAGGTTGCCACGGCGAGCGATGTTTGCCGAGGCAGGTAGTGGGTGGAATAAGGCCCAGGGTGGTAGTATTAGGGTATGAAAACCCTAACCAGGAGACTAGGTCACATAGGCCCCGTTAGGCTCCATGGCTGGGGCCTCCGAGATCATGTTCACCGAGGGTTAGAGACACTGAGCGATATGACTGGATGTCGCAAACAGTGGCATTCATGCAACTACTCATTATGCTTGTAACTTCAGTCTATAGAAATTCGCTATTTTTCGCTTGAATTCGCTCTCAATATTCCAATCTTCATTCTGCTGTTTTATACAAATGGGTGGCCAAACGACGGCAACCAAAACCGGCACAGGAAAGTGTATGGTTGATGGTTGTAGAAACTGAAACATTCTAAAAGGTCCAGGTGGAAGTCAGTTTTACCACTGTACTAAGTAAATAAAACCAAAAGTTGGTTACTATAGCTTGAAACCAGTTGTGATCAAACTGATGGTTCTACTGGGCTATTTTGAAATACCACCGATCTTGGGTCTCGAAATTGTTGGCGCATTGGGATTTGGTTTGATCCCTGCGAATTCGCAGACACCCGGGTTTTGTGTGAATTTCTCTGGCCGAGATTATGAGTGTTATTCTGGCAGCCGAATTGCGAATGTTGCGGGATTTCAAAGCCAATGTCTTCCTGTTGCATTGTGAACGGGCAATGAAGATTACTTTATTTAGGAGAAAGGGTTTTCCAGCTACCATTATCATAGGCTGGCAAGTTCTTTATTCACCATCCTGCATTATTCACTTGGTGATGGCTAGTTTCGAATGCCGGTGATTCAGGCCTTACTTGAACCTCCGTGTGTGCTTTGGTTAAAACCTGTCCGCACCATCCGTCGAGAATAGTCTGAGCAACAACTTGATGGCGCCCGGTACCATAGACACCGTTCCACAATGACGTCCCCATCTTGGTATGTGTCCTTTTGGTTCTTTCTTATTTAGTCCTATTCTCGTGCTCGTGGAGAATATTTTGAAGTATTATTGTCGAATGTTTGTTTGACTTACTTTCGTCAGTATTGTTTTGAACTTCGTTACCCTACCGGGCCTAGTGTGAAGGTGTGTAAAAACAGGATTGGCAATCCGTCGAGGATTTCTCCTCGGACAGTTAGTTACACCCTCACGCGATGTATATGTATATTTATTGCATATCTATCAACGGCGCTACAGTAGTGGCAAAGGAAAAGGGGAACATCTGATCCTTGAAGCGCTCCATTCGACCAAATCATTCAGTCCACATGTCATGATCGATAAACATTACGCAACGATATTGTACAGCCAATAAGGAACGCGGGATTGGTGGACAAACAGGCGTGACGCAAACCACAGCACGAGGCACAAGCAGACCCAATTCATTCGCACCCATCTTTTGACAACAAATCTTAGTCTGAATAGAAACATTACATCAAGTACTATCACTTAGCACTCGTCTTTTCTTAAAACGAAAAAAATGATATCGTTGCTCCACTTTCTTCGATATCCCAAAGTACTCATTTTTTATAAGATCCTAGTGGATAATAGCTCATTTTTACACCTCGAAATAAAATAAGTTGTGCGGCAGTAGTAGTGGTGGATCAAATTTGATTATACAATGGGTTCGTAGTGCAGATAAAATATGATATGAAAAGCCGATTCATATACATAGCGGTCAGCACTGAGATGGTCGAGGTGTGATGTCCGCATGGGGCTCGTGAAGATTGGCTGTGCCAGTTTGTGTATATCCAAAATAAAAACAAACTGTCTTATCTGCTGTCCAGCGGTCGAGTGGTTAGCATACTTGCATTTCATCAGAGAAGTCCCGGGTTCGCTCCTCAATTGGGTGAACAGATTTACCCTACTGAGGAGGCCCAACCAAATCGGAACAATTGTACGGTGCCTCGTTGCTTTTCAGTTCACACTCCATTTACACGACGAATTCATAAAATACACTAAGTGTTTGGAAAATGCAGATCGACACTATAGACTGATTAGTAACTTGGAACGATCAGTGATGCAGTGGAAATTTTGGTTTGTCCCTTCTAGAATAGGTCTATTTTCTGGCCTCGGTGCAATATATGCATTAGCAACTGAGTAGCGGACTGTAATTTTGCAGAAATTCTTGCTGGGAATGTGCTCTTCGAGTTCAAATATGATGATGATTCGGCGAGAGAGAAATTTGCGACTACATATCCGATGGTCGACAATAATCGCGTAACCGGTGATGTGTTTCCAAAGGAAGTACATGCTTACCCCCATACTACTGATAAGATAAGGTGATTCTTCCCAATCCAAATAAAGCAGATGCAATCTTCCAATATTCTCCCATGCTTCAGGTGAGGATCTGGGTTAGTAAACAAACATAGATGAAGGTCAGTTCTGCTTGTTTGTGTGCGTGTGATAGACGGAGGTTTGTTGTTGTAACAGTGTCCCAATTACTGTCTTTCATTTGAACATTTGGTGTACTATTAGAGGTCACGTAATGGCTCTTCCCAATCACACACTGTACTCGCTCGGATGCATGGTCTGTGAAGTCGATTCCAAATGGACGAAACTGGTGTGCATTGAGCTTTTCTAATCTAAACTCGGTTTGTGTAGCAATTGCCCAGGTATTTCAGTCACTATAGGCACATCGCATGACTAAGCCATACGATCGCGTGACTGTACGAACAGCAAACCAATCGAGTAGTGTATCAATCACGATCAACTATTCGAATGACCTGATCCTATTTGGAATTGAAATTCTGTATAGTTAGGCTAAACTTGTTCTGCAAACATGCAGAACCACAAATGCACATGTTCGCCAGGACGAAAGGTTGAGTAGTAGTCATAAAGGACGGAAAACAGGAACGGGAATCACAACTGCAGCATGAAATTGAAATCTCGTTTACCGAAATCTGATTCTGTTACGTAAGAATAAGACCATGAAAGTAGCTGTTATTTTATTAAAAAATTCAATGCGATTTCAATGGTGTGCACAAAGGATATAATTGGCTGAAGTAGGATTAACCAATCGTAGTTCGTGCTCTTCTAGACCCATGATCAGTGTTTGAAACCGATGGACGGTAATCGGTCCAGAACCCCGGTTTTTCATTGGTCGATTTTCTGACCATGTCACGGAGCGTTAAACTACATGGCAATAGTATTTTGTTGCTATTTTGTTTTTATTCAGCTTACCAAAAGAGTGAGTTCCTTGGTTCCTCATATCTAAACGTCAGCAAAAAATGGGATACATGATAGTAAGGGAGGATTTGGTATCGTAACGAAAGGAATCAAAGCGTGAACTGAAAAGCTAGGAAGCATCGCACAGTTGGTTGGACCTATTTAAGTCTAATCAGCAGCACTGACCCAACCGGGGATCGAACCCGAGACTTCACAGTCAGAACACAAGCGTGTTGCCTCTGGGCAGCTGATGGGGCTGTTTTTCAATTCCTCACTCTGTAATGGATGGTGGTGGTCAAGTGGTTAAGGACACCAACTTGGCGCTTCAGAGGTCATGTGATCAAACCTAACCACCGCTGCCTAAAATTTCTTCTGCCATTATTGTATTAGCCAGCAGCCCTTCTGTTGGCCCCCTCGGGCATCCTGAAAATTATGAATTTGATGAAGAACGTAAAAGAATAAAATGAACTAATGAGCACATTCTCCGCTAGTGAATAACGAAGTCAGCCGCGGTGTTTGGGACGAGTAGATTATCTTGGTACCTATCTGGAAGTCGGTAGTTCGAATCTCACCTTTTTCCTCCAATGTTCTCGTTATTTTGATTCCCACAGAGATTCCTTCGATTGGTTGCTTCTTTTTTATTGTAAAACGATTGTCTAATTAGCTGATGAATTAAAATATCGATATCATTACTATTTGTATTTTATATTACTCATTGTGTGGCGACACAATTGTAATGCGATGGGTTTAGACTTGATGGACTAAGCAGTGGTTTCCGAATAGCTCACACTAAATTTGCTGTAAACGCTTATCTCCGCTTGACCAACAACACATCTGTTCTCTTGATCCGCTAATGCATATATATGTATATAGCAAACATTTTAGCACCGGTTATCTGTGTTAGGACGGAGCCCACAGAACTCGTCAAGCCGCACACAAATCCGCGTCACACCCCAAGCGTGCTCGCGACGCCCATGGCGAATCGATTCCGGATTAGATGCGTGGGACGAATGAGACATCTGTTGTCCGATCAACCAGTCGGAGTGGTAAGGACGCGATCTAATTGGTGTGTCAATGCGTCATTCTCGTACGCCCACCTCATCCACTTATATTTGTGTATCGCGTCATGATCACGTTATACACTGTTGTTCTCCAGTGGTGTCCTCGCTCCCGCATAGTTGTTGGGTTCTGAGGCAAGAGGCGCTCGTGTCGATCGCACGTCTAGCTCGAGCATAATCTGAAATTCAATAACGTTACAATCAATGTCCGAAAGAGATCGCCAGGGGGGGGGGGCTGTAAGGAATCGAACTACGAATGCCAGAGCAGTTCGATTGTGACATGGTTCGGAGTCACGAATTACAGGGTGATAGGTAGATGGTTTATTGCACTTGATTACCAGTGACCCAGAGGCGTGAACCAGTGGTCATGAGGTTCTTCAGGTGATGGGCTGGATATTAAAACAATAGTTTCTACGCACTGGGAGATTCTCCCAATGCGTTCACAATGGTCGCTGATTTACCGGAGGGATTCCTCCCTGAAAATCTTTTATTGATGGCTGTAGTGAAGCAGTAATGCTATTATTATGATAATAAATAATAAGAATAGTAATCATAACATAATCATGATTAAAAAATAATGGAATTCGTAGCAGTAGTAGGTTGTATTTTTCTCACATTATCTGCATGCTGTTCAAGCAAAACTATGCTACATGAGAATAATGGAGCACAAGATTCGATTGAATTCGACGTGTACCGAGAAAACAAAAGGGGAATTGAGGAACTAGGAAGCACTGTGCAGCTTTTTTGACCTGATTGGGTCTCATCAGCAGTTCGAAACCATCGACCTAACTTGGGATCGAACCCAAAACCTCACAGGTAAAATGCAAACAAACTGCCAACTCGACCTGGCAGCCGATCAGACCCTTTCTCATTTTCCTTTATACACCCGCCAAGTATGTTGAATTCCGGTTAGTTGATACGTTGTTCTATCTTCGCCAAAACCAACTTAGTAGGTGTAGTAAAGCATGTCACACCGAATATGTGGAACGCTCTGCACTGTTTGTCGCAGTTAACAAGACCATCAGTGATTTTGATGGAAGTGAGATACCAGACAACATTTTTTTCATTTTCCACTACACCCTCAATAAACAATCGGATTTGTTTTTAGCGAAACAGACAGCCGAAAACAACAGTTACTCTCAGAAAATGGTGAGATAAATTAGGTGAGAACAATCCTCAAATAACTTTCAATGAATGTGTATTTTCCCAAATCAGTTGCCGTGTTCCTTAAGATATCCTATGATTGGAAGATTTGGAAAACGCTTTAATAGACATTTGGATGATGTTTATGGCTCATCTCGTTACGGGTAGAGAAAACCACAGCGTACTGTAATACCAAAGCAAACTATAAATGGACAATTTATTCCTAAGACTGCTTCAATCACACAACTATTCTGCCTTCAAATGTGAGGAGTGTTGGTGCTCAGATTTGTACCTCGGGAAGCTCACGGAGAATGATTTGATCCGCAGACATTTTGGTTTGTAAATATGATGTTGATCTTGGTCTGCGTGCGCGAAGTATTCCCCACGTTCGGTGAGTTTACCCATCTACCAGCACAGGTTTCCGATTTTCACTCTAAGAGTTTAACTTTGTTGGTTATTTCTATCTTGAATATCTCAATGGATGGTATAATCCCATCTGGGATGTCGTTGACGCCGTTGCTTTTGATATCCATTGGGCAAATATAAAGATCCAGTATGGGTCAGTGTACCAGCCGGCAAAAACTAAAGCGGTTTTTTATTAGTCTGTTTAGGTTGTTATACACTGTCAGTAAAACAACTGAATAAACGCATTGCTAACGCCAAATTAGCCGATGAGAGGACCCTCCCCCCAACCCTCGTGAATCGATCTGATGTTTTCCGCTATTGACGGTGAAATGTACCAACTCTGCCTCAGAGAGGTAGAGAAGAGCTACATATAAATACTTTGTTGCAGTCTAAGCGAATAGCCATCAAGATGGCGTCCTCTCATGCGCGTGATTTAAGCGGACTCTTGGTTTTAAAATACTTGGTGAGTGTGATTGTCTTTAACGCGTCAGACCATGTGTGTATTGTTGTTATCGGTTGATCCTTTGAATGCTAGAAAACTAAAGGCATAAAGAAGATGAGTGAACAACACGCGATGCATCGATCAGATATTCCTTGTGTTTCTGTTATCCCCAAAAGAACTTGCTGGAGTGCCTCGAACAAAATGTCAGTTACGTGTTTACAAAGTAAACCACTGGAGTTCGTTGGGAATGTTCTTATCACAAAGTAAAATTTCCCGGTTCTAATAAAAGTGATTCTCTTTCGGGAAACAAAAGACTTCAAAAGCATGTTATGCTTGTGAAAAATATTCAATTTTTGCGATGATGGTAAAGAGCTGAGGGTCATCAGCACATCGTCCCGGATGTTTTGTGACCATAACTCCGCCTCGCTAACCCAAAAACAGCCCCCCTCCAATTGTCTTTCTGAAAGTTGAATGTACGATTCAAAGGATTAAAAAACGTTCTGTTGTCTATTTCGGCTTATAATTCGGGGATTTGAGTCCAGATCGAGAGAACAGCGGTCATTGCAAAGCACTACCTGCTTGCTCTGGGCTCAGGCAGGTTGACTCACGTAGCATATATGCGACAGTGTCCGTTCCGTCGGATATACTCAGTGTTTAGATTTTAGCAGACAGTGATGAACATAACAAGTGATTATCAAGGGGTTGAATTATATTGGTGGAAAACGTTTGATAGTACACGAGACGATAGTGAACGATTGCTTTGTTATTTGAATAGGTACGACATGAAGCAAGACTCCAGCAGACTGGTACATCACCAAGTTGGTTGGTACGATCGCGTGGGTGAGTGCGACGCGGACGCGGTATGTACTGTGCTGGCATGGAGACGTCAATCAAGAGTTGCAAGTTCTGAATGCCTGTGTGTGTGTGTGTGGAAGTTGTGAGTCACTTGCTCTCAACACTGTCAGCACTGAGTAGCGTGGGTGGAAGTGAATACGAATGACCTACTCAATTTTGATCAGTCGAATCATTGGATGGTCTAAGTGAGTCTGGAAGACAATCGGTTTCGTTCAACTTTTGCCGCCACCTCCCCACCAGCCTCGATGATATGCACCGCTTGCGCACTGTGTGTGGTTTCCTTCCGGTACTGCTGATGCATAAGGTGCTTACAGCGCTCATCCAATCACATCCTTTCATTGACTTTTGCTTGGTTTTCGAAAGAAAATTATTCAGCAGAATGGTTTTCAAGCGGAGGGGGGGAGATTTATCACATAAAATGCTGCAACAATAATTCATATAGCAGACTGTGTTGACTTGTGAACCAAGCACTCGCGCTAAAGACAGTTGTCTTCCTTCGAACGATTGACCTGCTTTGCGATTTGACCCTGTAGTCAGTCACCAGCGGAGTAAATGATCTAAACATTCAGTAGTTCACGCAGCCCAAACATACAGTTGACGTAAACGTCTCTATTTTATTACTAACTGCAGATTCCCAGAAATGAATCGTGATCTGTGGTACCATCCACTGTTTATACAAATTTGATTCGTTTAGTTTGTATTAAGGTCTTATGAGGTTTGGAAACTGGAAGAGCAATTCACCATCTGCAAGCTAATCCATTACATACCGCCATTAGAGCGTCGTTTTTATCCGACCGAAGTACACGATGAGCCTGCTACACACGTATAACTGCATCTTGCGATCACAATTATCATTGTTGTGCAATTTCTCTTATCACACAGCGTCCAAACTATTGCACTCTCCTTTTTATACAATTATCTCCACTCCGGCACCGACATTGATCACCATTTCTGAAACTCCAAACAATACGTATTTGACTTTATGCCCCGAAACTATTTCACATGATCTCGGCAAATGGCGTTTTTGAGATTTTTTATTGTTGTTTTCATCAACTCGACAATCCGGGATGCCTTAAGCTCATCCGTACCCGGTAACTCCTCAAGACCCGGTCCTTGTTTCGAGTATTATTGGTTCAACTCCTTTTCCACCGGGTTAAAGTTTAAGTTACTCACACGTGTTACACCTTTGTTTTGATGCCGAGAGATAATAATTAACATTTTGAACCTTGCCATTATTGTTTTGGTAAGTGATCTTCACACGATGATCGGATGTTACTGTCGGCAGTCGAATTCACTCAAATTCACAGATATGCGCCTCCGCATACAGAGTAATATGATGAGTTCAAATGAACCATTGATCAAGGGATTTCTGTGGTTTATCCTCCCTCCGTTGTTCTTTTCCCGCAGATCATCGCTTAATAGAAACAATCTTTCTTCCCGTACTGCGTTGGTTCGAACCCATGATAAATAAATTTGTTTGTTAAGCCCCCTTGTGTATGATACGGGAAGAGAGCTGTTTTCCTCACACGCTAACGCTCAAATTAAGTGTCGTTTTTATGTTCCATCCATGACTGATGGAAGTTTTTTATTATATATAAAAGGAATTACAGTAACAGGGGAATCCCTGAGTATAGTATAAAATGGAGAGTAAAGGAACATTCAAGCAAGATCCAGATTCGTGATTCTGCTTTTAAAGACCGAACGGTTCTAAGCTGGGGGGAAAACAGAAAGTCTGAGGGTGTTCCACAAATTGGCAGTTCGAGGAAAAAGAACATTGGAGCAGAGAAGTATGAAATCTGACAAGGATGACTAGATGCTTGTTTACGGAATGAGCGGGAAGAGGAACTTCCGAGGTAAACTCCGAAGAACAAAAATCAAATTAGTAACGGTATAGCAGGAACAGTGAAGCAACCGCTCAACGATGGGCGAGCAACTGCAGATTGGAGGATAGGAATGGCCTTTCGTTGAACACGATCATAAAGAGAAAGAGAATAGGACGAAGGTCCACCCCACACGTGACTGCGGTATTCAAGAGCAGGGCGGATATGAGCTTTATACAATAGAAGAAGATGAGCTGAGGAGAAAAAGCGTCTGTCGCAGACTAAAAAGTCAACCTTGTGCACACAGCACGAGAGGCAAGCTGAGCTATACTAGAGACCAGCATAGAGAAGCCACCTATGTGACCGTCTTTCGGAAGTAGAGCTTTTTGTATCCAATCCGTTATAGCCGGGCGCGTAGTTGTTTGCGCTACTGCTGTGGATCTGGAACCGTTTCACTGTCTCTTATATTTGCTTCACTTGATCTCGTGGATTTGTCGAGCAAGCCATAGTTTACCACATCTTTCGATGGCTCCCTCGGACATCCTTGTTACTACTTCTCGGTCTTTCTCAATAGTGTGGGTATACGCTCACTGTCATTACCGTGTTATAAGATCGTAGTCTAAATCAATCTGTCGATTATCGATGAGATGCGGTTGCTAGGTACTGTTTCCTAGTAAAGACGTGATATAATCAGTGTTCCGTTTTTAGACGGCGTCAAGCGATCTGAGTTTAGGGATTGCAATACTCTTGTCCCCGGGGATATACAGTTTCGTGATGAGTGAGTCCTATTTACTGCGAATTATGTAAGCAGCGGAAGGTACGGAGTTGTTTAGCTCCGAACAGTTACCAGGATCACGTCATACTTTTGTTCCGGAACAGACATATATCCACGAGTGGGTGATCAACGAGCCGACGGTGACACTGGATTAAGTGGAATAGGTGAAAGATAACAGAGCACAAAATGGATTATAAAATGCAAACGCAGAGAAAACATAAATACTAACGATAGTTATGAAATCAATCCGGCATCATGTGTAAAATGCATTTCTGACACTTGAAGGGGGCATGTGTTTAGAGTTCGTGAAGGATTGGCCATGACTTCGGGAGGATAGAATGAGCGGAATATCGAGACGTATTGAAAAAGAAAAAGTACTTTGAAAAACCCTGTCTAGCAAACATTGACCTGGAGCAAAAAACGTGTACCGACTAATTCCATCGCGTCGAATCAGTTCAAACTACCTTCGTTTTCTGTGGTCAACAAATCCACACTTACAATCGTTTAACTTAAGAGAGTGTCTGCAAAATAAATACATGGGGACACATTAGAATACTGTGTTTCGTGAGGGTCCACGGAAGTTTTGCACTGATGCCAACTTCTTTTCTTTATCCGAGCCTCAGAAATCAATTCTCTTTAACAGAGGTCAAACGTTGTTTAGGCCTACATTCGGCCCCAAATAAAGTATGCAATTCAAGCATGGAATCCATGACTGCAAAGCGACTGGAAGGTTCTGGAACGTCTACAAAGAATGGTCACTAAAATGGTCAAGGGTCTGCATTCCAAGAGTTACGCGGAAAGACGAACTACTGCAACCATACTCCACAAAGTATCGCCGAAGTCAATTCGACTTGATTTTGGTGTATCAAATAATGCAGAACCCTGATCACCCATGTCTTTCACTTTTTGCCTAGTTACCCAACACTCACCTCAAAGGGTACCCATTCAAATTAGTGCTCGACTAGAATGCCCGCATCGTTCATTCGCCCTCAGAGTGTGCACTACTTGGAATTCTCTACCACTTTACGCTGTTTTTGCGCCCACAATTGATTCCTTCAAGCACCGACTGGATGAAGCTTTGACAAGTCTTAAATTTCAACATTCGTAGTACTGCACAAAACAAGAATAAATAGCGATATTCCTCAACTTTCTATAAACCGTGAATCGATTAATCTGTGCTAAACTCTATGGGACTAGAAAAGAAACCGCTTGTAAGTATTTCCTATAATAAAATTTGACTTTGACTTACTAGCACCAGACACTGATTTCATCGGATTTACCAGGCCCAGGCACTGATCAAACCCATGACAAGGTCCGGATGATCACCAGATATGTCAGCCTTTTGTTGAATCGCAGGCGAACGGGGAGGAGGAAGAGGGAAGTTGATATAAGACTTCTCAGTTCCTTGAGCTCTCTAACTCTTGACATATATCTTTGGTTTGCCTTCAGCGTAAGAGCTTGTGAGCAGTATATATGCTTCTTCCCCTCCCCCTGAAAATTTCCTCCGTCTGATGCTTCGCTGACATCGATGTATCATTCATCGTCTATCAACACGTTATTGTTATCCAATTTGTCTGCTGCTTGCAGATTACATCATATATATATATATATATATATATATATATATATATATATATATATATATAATGCTTTAAGTCAGCGGCTAACCGTTGAATTTCAAAACCCGACAATAACCAAACACAACTTGTCAAAAGATGATCGTATTTACCTTTCTGTCAATCATGATGCGAACAGAAGACGGCTTCTGTGATAAGTACCAATAAAGTCTTTCCATAGTAAAACCAAAAGGCAATTACAAATTGATCTATAATCTTAATATCATATATCTGGTCCAATTCACAGCTTCAGTCGTCCATGTTTGCAATCTCCGAGAGTTTCACTGCCCGACAAATCCCAAACAGAACGACACAACCCGCGTGTTTGGTCACATTTGTTTAATTTGCATCCCTGTGAGCGTTTGTTCATAGGTGTTCTGAAAACGTTCACAAGTGAATCATTGCAGTGATCTCAATGCAGATGGATGCTAGTCAATTCGTTCAACTTAACTGAAATAGCAATAGCTGATGATCGTATAACGGATACTATCGCCATGATTGGGGGCAAAATCTTCTCGAAAGCAGCAAACATCATTGTACGCGCAGAACAAGATTGTTCAACTACTTAGATCTTGTTCGGTGTTTAAACGGATTGTAATGATCAATTAGACAGGGTTTATTCTCTGTAAAAAAATCTTTCTCTTTCGTGGATAATGTGTTGTACGCTCCCTCCCGACCAGTTTTCCCGTAACAATTATGCAGCATTCTTCTGAATTTCCCTCCTCATTGCTAAGATTTATTTTACAAATCATTGACAGGTTGTTCACATACTTATCCACCCTTAAAGATGTAGAGAAACCGGATTCATTCATGCAAGATTGCAGTATCGTCTGTGGATCAACACAATTTGTCATGTTTCTGAGTGATTATGCCCGGCCACCCAAACATGAGAATTCGTTGGTCTGTTTGGAGAGCACGTTCATTTTATAGCCACTCCTTTCTTGCTGACAAACTGTCCTCAGCTGAGGATGATCAGTTCAACTGTTCGTCGCATTTCTGATCAAAGGATATTTGCTCGAATTTCATTGGCTTTGGTGTGATTTCGTAGATTCGGTTCAGCAAAAGTTACCGCTCATCAGTTGTGTGTCTGTTAAGGTGACTCGCTCAACCGAGACTGACCAACTAAGGTCCGCGTGGTCGGGTGGGGGTACTGTCCAGCTTAGCCTGACGAATCTATCATTGGACAAACCAAACTTATTTTGCAGATCGTCTTTCATTGTTGGTGAAACCTGGATCTTTGCTTTGTCTAACATTGAATTCCTGCATGTGAAACCGAATAACTGTAGGTAACCGGGGTCCCTTGTACTTGTATTTTATGGCGGGAGCTTGTTGAGAACAAAACCGATTTCATTTTCAGATATTGAATTGTACGAACAACGAAAGTCACACAAGTAGGGAGCTGACAAGGTGTTTCGTGAATTTTTATTGTTTTTGTTCCGTAAGAACTATCGAACCTTGACTCGAAAGCATCAGTTGAGTAGTAAGAGCAGAATGGAGTAGTTTCTCAATTTTTTCATCTGCAAATTTACATCCACCTTTCCCAAACCAATGAGATACTGTCGGGGAAAGTTGGTAGATCTGAAAATAAGGAGGCAGTTGAAGAATTTGGAAGCACCAACTAGGAGGGGAACAAAGAATTGATGACCTGTACCACTCATTCACGGCCGAGTTGTGATAAAATCTATTCAGTATAATGATCATCGACGTTCGGTGGGCTAAAAAGATATCCGATTATTGACTAGTTCAATGTTACCCTATCGAGAGAAATTGACACGCTCGATCAGTTTCGAACAAATAAAAATTGCAGGAGATTACGTCCTAAGTGCTTCGAATTCTTCACGTATTTCTTACGGCACATCCACTCTACAGAACCGTTTCTTTACAACCTCTTGACAGTTCGTCCGACAACAGAATCGCGCTCGACAACTATCGCATAACAAAGGCCTCAGATTGATCGATCGATCGACCAGTGGATTGATCGATGTCTGCATGAAAGACGGAAATTAGGCGACCTCGAACAACCCAGACGCGGACCGTTGTCCTCGACCTCACAATAATCCGGGTTTAGTAACCGGTCAGACAGCAATTAGTTAGTCCGATTCACCATTGATGGGATGAATGATGCGAGCGAGTAACTGCAGACAAGTAGTTCACTGGCTGTTTGTCTGTCCACCTCCCTGTCTACCTGTCTCTCTATCAACCTGCCTGCTTACTCTGTTGCCAGTTTGGTAACCAGGTAAGGAGTCAGTTTATCTTTGTCATAAAGGGAGTGGAAGTTTGAAAAATTAATGTGAACTTCCCACTCGGAATTCCGAAAACCATAGCAAAACTTCACTGACTAGATTGGTAGAACTATGTTTGAACTTGAGCACGTGTCCGTTTGATATGTGGGTTCTGGGAGAATTAGTTAAACATTTAGTTGTAATTATACCAGTACTATATAGAGTAATAGAATTTTGCCCGCAGATTGTACCGTATTCGGTATGTAATGACATTCTTCAAGCGTGCTAAATATTGCAATGGATGGATAACGTAACGCGCACTTTCGAGGCCAAGAGAAGTGGATAGGATGGACGGAATACGGTGTTCTAGAAAGATGAGATTCCCAGATCTGAAGTGATACAGACAGAGAGAAATGGCGGTTGCCTAAAGCGGAACGACGAATGATTTGTCAGTTTACCGGTAATAAACAAGTGCATTCTGTAATTCTTCGCCGTCAAGAATGATTGCACAATTGGCGGTTGTATTGTAAGCTATTTTTACACAGTCCAAATGACTCTTCCATATCTCATTGTAGGCAAAATTCAACACCGCAACTATACATTCATTTGAGTTAACGTGTGATCGGAAAAAGTTGTACCATTGTAGTATAATGGGAAGTGGAGCTGATGATGGCAATAGTTGTTTCTCATCCGATTCTTTCAGATAGATTAAATGGGATAAAAGCTGTCCAGTGTATGTACGCGTGGGGGAAGAAAGCAGAGCTGTCTGCCTGACATAGCAATTACCTAATTTTTCCGATAATCATAATCAGTACCAAAATTTCTAATTATTGATGGAAATAGATGTGTCTGTAATAATGCGCAACTAGATAGTGTCGATCGACAAGAATCACCGGACCCGAGATTCATCCTTGTTGAGCTCTGGCAACAACCCAGGGGATTTTTGAGTCCTTGCTGGGATTTGAACTGTGAACCTTTAAGTTGGGAACCAAAACTCTCAAACGTGGACTTCATGACTGACGGCCAACATCTTGAACTGAACTGAATTAGGCATTATGAAATATAATCTGCACAAAGTCATACATACCAACAACAGCTTGTTGTTGTTCAACAAGAGGTCTAGTGTGTGTGTTTGTGTGAATTAGAATCGAATACCTTTCTTTCTTCTTTTCTTTTTCATTTTACTTCCTTTTATTGAATTTACAAATATAGAATTTTCAGGGAGAAGGGGGCGGCCAATCAAAGGACTGCTGTTCAACACACAATGGGGAAAGTCAGGTGGTGATGGTGGGATTCGAACATACATTCCCGGGTGATAATTAGGTGACGTTACCACCGGGCCACCACCACCACCCGGAATTGATAGTCAAAATTTTCTAAGTTAAATTAACCTTCATATTAAATCAGGTCAACTATTTTTCTTCAAACAATCTACCAAACAGAAACTTCTTTTATTCTCGTCTTTTTGTTCTATTCCGTGCAACCTCATCCACCGTACTTGAGCGCTACCCCGATGTAGTCGATACTGACGTGTTCCATAAGACTTTTCTCTTCAGTTTTCTGGTAGGATTGCTCAAGCAGCATAACAGTGGGCCGAGGGTAACGCGTTTGGAAGCCATGCCAACTGCCTCAATTGCTTTATCCCTTCTGCAGCGCAAGATGACCTTAGAAACTAGCTAGTAGTTGAACAGAACAAGGTCCCGGTAGTTTGTGTTGCACTCAGCCAGGTAGCACGGCTGAAAGTAAACATTTTAATTGTGAGATATGCTCGTCACTCAATGCTAGTCTGTTCGGGTTTTCCATCTTTCATTGTATTAGTTACATTAGTCACAATATCCATTTCAGATGTGTTGCTATGTGGATAGGACGATTGTGCGATTCCCCCATCGTTTCACATTGTCTTGTACTTTTTGTGATGCTCTTGTTATCACGTCCAGTCCATCCGTGTGGTGATGACGCACCTGCTGTACCGTCGAAGTTCACTGAGCCTGCTGAAGGCTGGTGGTGTGGTTTCTCGCTCGGGTTAGCTGGGCAAGTACCAGGCCCCTTGTAGCGGCTGGACTATCCAACCGATCGATCGTGTGATTTTCGGGCCGGTATAGAATGAGGAATGAGGATAATCAGTTGTGGAATAATGCGCCATGTAGGAAATTCGGAATGAAAAAGGTTCAAGCGACGATGACACTGGGCCAACGCTTGACTCGTCGAAGATACACGCACTATTTTTCTAGGCGGGTTCGATCAAGGAATAATCGTAATGAAACTTTGAACATGTCCTACGTACGGACTACAATATCCACTAACATAGGTCAACGCAAAACTCTTAGTGTTTTTTCCCAACTGGCTGTTTTCGCGTTGGACGATTTTGCTAACTGCGTCGGAAACAGAATTCGGGAGAAGAGAACAAATGTTATGGAAAAATGCATATTTATTTCATAAAAGTTGTTCAATATGTTTTCCATCCTGTTGCTTGAATAGCGAAATACGATGAAGATAGTTTTCTTCCACCTTCACAATAGTAGCAGTTGAAATACTTTCGCACTGCACGACGATACTCTATTTTAGCTCCTCGATCGTTTTCGGTTTTCGAGAATAAACGGTTCGTTCTAGATATTCCCACAGAAAGAAATCCAAGGGCGACAGATCAGGTGATCTTAGAGGCCATCCCTTTGGTCATCAATATGACACTCGAAGGGCACATCAGATGATTTTTCCACACAATCCTTGGAGTTACTTTCAACCTGGTTGGTTATATTTTTCGGCATGTCAGTTCAACACAACTTTCTTGTTCTGTTTGCTACGAAATGAGAAAAAGCTTACATTTTTCCGGAGAATAATTACTATTATTGGGTTAGCACATTATGAACCACTTTCCAGAAGTTGTTCAATCAGACAATAGCGATTTATTACCCAACTATGATCAAATCTGGAAATAACTCCACCGAGGAAACAATTACATTTAAGGCAAGAGGCAGTGGATTGATAAACGTTTCAAGGTCACATCAATCAATCAGTGGTGTGGTGAAAGAAGAAGGTTGGAATGAATTACGTATGAGAAGCGGGTACGTATTGGCAAATATTGTTCATTTTTAGTTTTGACAACAAACCCCGCATTGCACTTGATTAGATGAACATGTCAATAAAAACCCCTACGGGTTTCCTTATCGTCTTTTGTCTTTATCTCGCATTTCGAATTAGTCTTCAGTACAAACAAAACATTCGATGATGACCGATTAAAACAGTTCTGCGATTTTATTGGAGTGTAACGCATAACAGTGTGATAACACTGGGTCCGGGCTTGAATCCTGATCCCACTTAGCTGTGCTGAGTTCAGTTGAAGGTCGATGGGATCAGATCACAGGGCAACGGGTGAAGAATTATGCCACACAATATTCTTGCATGTGTTGCACCCGAGAATGAGGAGTACCCATCCGTTGTGAATAGACCGTCAATTGTGTCAGCGTCCATCAAATCGGATAGATCAGCTGTCACCAATCGGCTCACTGGGTAACCCTTTCGTATAAGACCCTAAAGTCACCACCCGATTTAACTGTGGTGATTCAGACCTACGAGATGACGCTTACCCTGGGGCGGCGCGTCACAGTTTTCGGACACATGCGATCAATCAAATTTGAAAGGTGACGTCAATGACACGCATATGGCTTCTAACTACACGCCATAGGTGGATCGTGCCAGCCAATCCGATACAGTGCAGACAGAGGCAGAATCATGCAAGCAATACTGCAATATGATTGGTAGAAGCTTAGATAAACAATGATCTTCTTTTGTACATAGATTTAATCGCTTTGATTTTTCCAATAAAAGAATTACGAGTTGCCAGTCTTGAGGCCTTTTCCTCGCTTCTCGTCCAAATGGGATACTGTGAGCTCGTGCCATTGCGGTCCAGTGCTTTCGTGGTCCAGTCCGTGATAGCTGATCTTTGATTCGTGTTCTTTGATTCCTATAGCGCGGTTCGCGTTCTGAATTCCGTGCGTAGTACTACTACTACTATAATCGTTACATTAACCCAACTTATTTAGCTGAATATTAAGTTTTGCTAGTGTTTCGAATCAAAATGTTCATGCTATTTTGTACTTTTTCCGGTAGACTGCCATCGAATTGGGCTGCGGTGATCGAATGGTAAAGGTTGCTAACTCATCTGGAGGATGTGTTCGAATCCCGCCTCCACCGCCACCATCCTCTGTGTGTTGTATGGTAGCCTTTTGTTTAACTGTCACCCACCCACCCCCACCTCCTCCTTCTTGAAAACTGTTTATTTGTTCACTAAAGGGAGGGGAAACAAAAATACCGCAAATGATCCATTTCTATTGTATTGTACCGTATTGTATTGAAGCTTTAGCGAATTATAGACAAACTTTCAGCCAAAAAGAAATCACCGTCACAATACCGGAACAAAAATGGAAAAACGTGGGACATCAAACGTGCAAAAATGTGAACTGACTGGTAAATGCATCAGAAAACCGAGAACAAACACTCTCCTTGTCGGTCAGTATCCGGGCAAGATAGGATAGCAAAGAGTTTCTGTAGGCACAGATATGTGCATATCTGGGATGGGATGGGTTTGTATTTGGAACGGATGGACGGGTGGGATTTGTATGCACATAGGTCAATGTGTAAAGTATGTGTGTAATCAGATAGAATATTGTCTGCAAACTTCAAGCACGCATTATTACAGATATTTGTATGTCGATTTTGAAAAGTTCAGTAGCCTCGGTGAAATTCGAACTCACGCATGGACGCCGCCTACGCTTTGTACGCACACGCTCTACCAGCTGAGCTACGAGGCCACACCGATAGCATTGATCTTTTCACATTCGAATTTACCCATCCAACTTACAGAGGCATCCACCAATTATCGTCATTCGCTGGACTTCGGTGAATTGTAAGGAAAACCTGTCGGGACAGTCAGCTTACATGCTGACTGGTGGGTGCCACATGCCTCTGTAAGTTGGATGGGTAAATTCGAATGTGAAAAGATCAGTGCTATCGGTGTGGCCTCGTAGCTCAGCTGGTAGAGCGTG
>UZAN01047312.1:12264-26782 GCA_900618425.1 Echinostoma caproni
ACACTGATGTAACAAAATAACTTGAGTGTGTTCTGTTAGGGTCAAGGAATCCGGGTCAAATAGTGATAGCAATGGGTTTGGATAGGAACATATATATGATTGCAATGGCTTGAGAATAAACTCATCAGAAGCATGTTCGCATACGACAGGTGGGTTCTGATTACAGTGATGAGCTAATTTTGCGATAATGTGTTCATTTTTCTTCATAATGATTGCCTCACGTGCTTAGCTAAATACCTATATAATTTCCCACAAAATTTTAGTGCTTCATGAATTCAGTTACTGAACTGTGATTTCGCATTATCATCAGTTTCTCGTTTCTATAATTAGTGGTGTACAACTTTGTGCCTCCGATGGTTCACGTGTAAACATTCAAGACCGTCCAATGCATTCCGATGGCAGATTGGAGTCTGTCCACTAATGTTCCGTGGAAAGGATGGTTGACAGTAGAATCAATTAAATTGCGTAGACCCAGGGACAAAACGGATGACGTGCAGAATCTGACGCAGAGAAGTAAACAGAAGAATATAAGTGGTTTCATGGTCATAGGCGATAGAAGATCATATCGATGTCTGGATCGAAGAAATAACTGCCTTTCAATAGCTACTGGACTACGAATTCGCCCTTGTGCACTCATGAGGCAGTCCGATTCCTCATTGTTTTGAGCTTTGAGAACTCACACTTTTGTTTCTTTTTGGCAGGCGAAATCAGGTACCTTTATGCGAAAAGGTTAAACACAAAAATGATTTTCAACTACCTATCAAAGAGAGTTAATACCTGGATTATTTATTCACGTTGTGTTGTAGCTATCATATTTTTTCGTTTTTGAAAAATCCTCAACAATACCATTTGAGTGATAGGGAATGTTACATTAAACCACCCGAATATGACTCGCCACTTGTATTCCACAATCAACGAGTTTTATCAAAATTTCGGATGTGTAATTCATGTTGGTAAATCCGGTAGGATTATGATGGTGATGAGGATATTGGTTACGATGATGATGATAATAATAATAATAATGATGATGATAATAATAATAATAATGATGATGATGATGATGACGATGATGATGATGATGATGATGATGATGATGAAGAGGATGGTGATGACGATGATGGTAACCGTGATTCGGATTCTGATGCAAATGCGTTCGATGATGCTGCACGTGGTAATGTTCACCATGAATTACGGGTTTAGTGTTCACATGCGGTTTATTTAAATTTCTCACCCTATAAAATATTCTTTGCCAAAATTATTTTCTCACGTAGTTCGTCACCGATCTGGAATAGAACAACGTCCTCCCAGATATCAGTTTCCCCAAAACCGAATGTTCAATAATGTAATTATATATAAATATTATCAATGAACAGGAAGTAGGTACTCCGGACGATGTGGTTCATCTATTTTTTGCTTGGTGCAAAATGTCACGCAAAAAAATGTAAGCTGTGCAAGGATAATCAGAATGGAGAACAGCGATCAAACTTCCGGGGCATTGATGGTGGTATGTAATAAATTCTAACAAGAAATGTAGTGGACTTGTACGATTGTGATAATCACATGTTTCGCAGTTGTCGTCCCCGGTGTAAGCTAAAAGATCATACTATACGATGTCAAAAACGCAACGATAACAAACTTTGATTGCACGTATAGGTAGGTATAAGTATTTTTCATTGTCTTATCACAATAAATGTCTCAGTTGTTTTCTGCCGTTCGATTTCTGGTATTAGGTTTGTGACAAATAGCTTTTCAAAGAGAAAAACAGTCATTCCAGGAACAGGGTTAGACTGACAGATTTGATGCGCTCTATTCGGAGTGGTTGATGAAGAATGTGCAAAGATACGGAAAATTTTCGGTGCGGGTTCGCATTGCAACAATGTTGCCGATCTCTCAACAACTGAAAGTATTGACGTGGATGTACCTTCTGTGAGTATGATAGGTATCCCTCCACCATTGCAAATACTTGCACTCCAACAATCTCTTGTCGTCTAAATTTTGTTGGTTATCGTCATGGGAGTATAAGTTGTATAAGTTGTCATCTTATCAAGTCTAGGGATACTTGTCCGAATTCCATCATCATTATCTGTTCGAAATTGTTATCTCACAAGTCTCACAAGCAGCTTTTGATTGAGAGCAACTCCTCCTCCAAACGCTTTTTTGTACCTCGAACATGCGTTGTTAAAGACACAAGAAACCCCGTCATTGANTCATTGACGGAATCAGACAGGAAGAATAAGGAAACAGAAAAACTACAACGCAGATGAGGCACTGATATGCTTTTAACATAGTCTTTAACATGGAAAAGTTTAAACTGTAAATGAAAGAGATGAACAACGAAAGACTATTCGGGGTCAAGAACCACTGATGCATATTAAAAGAACCGTGTCCTCTGAACTTCAAACAAAGGACTACACGATTGTATAACTAAACTTCTCAACTCTCTTGGTCTTTATATTCCCACTGACCTCAGTCATGGTGAGAAGACTACTCTGTTTGAAATTAAAATAATATAGCACATTTTACGCATAATACCCAACCACTGGAGTGGCACTTTCTGCCTGCTCCAAGTCACTGTCAGAGCTATAGTAGGCTGGATCAGCAGTGCTTAAAAACACAATGCTAACTCATTCCATTCAACAGTTAGTTTTCGTACCCCCACCCACAGAGTCCCAGTATCTCGTGCATTGGTTGTCTATTTATTCAACCAGATGAAAAATCAGTCAGTTCAGGTTGTGCAATACTGACTAGTCACATAAGTGCTGTGGTTTTGGTTTATACGCTTTGATTGCTCATTTGAAGGAAGGGGTAAAAGAAAGATTTGAATTTAAAGAGCAGCTTCAAGGTGTAAATAGTGAAATTACGTAAGCTAAGGTTGAAAGGACAATGAATAGATGTCCGATCACCACTGTTCACGGCAGTCATCTGACCATTCGCTAACCATCTTCTTCGATGATCCCTAGGTCCCTGTCCAGGAAACCTAACCTGATGCGTGAGTGATATGTGAGCAAGTCTCCTGGTCACGGCTGTCATACCCGGATTTCAGGTCTTAGTTTGAACACCACTTTTACCAACCCATTGTCTGCCTCCGCACATAGCGTGTGCCGTTGCAATCTGTTTAGTGACACGCAGCAAATCCCAACAAACGTAATCCATGGGATTCAACCACAGATTCCAGTGGGCGACAGTGATTACCTAAAACACCGCACCTAACATCAATACGATGTAAAACTATGCTATTTATTTCTTACAATTCTTTTGCTTTTCGGTAAACAGTGAACACACATTTGGTCATAACTAGAAGAATGTTTGACCTCGTCCCGTCCCACTTTGGTCAGGTTCCTTGCATTAACGACAGCACAGACCCCGTCATGGAAGACCTGTCATTAATCACATTCACTGCTTGCACCAACTCAACTCAATATCCTCATCAATTGTTGTCTATTATCGAACCGAATGGTTGAAGATTAACGCAGTTTTATTGTAACGCTCTTATTGCTCTCTACAAAAATTTCACCTATAATCTTCCTGATGCGCTTGAGGATTCATTCTCAATCTCCGATGCTGCAATGTCCAAAATACCATGAATTTGGAAGCGCATTTTTTCATCAACTTTCTATTATTCACAATAAATGGTCAATGATCTGAGGAAAAACTGTTTTTTTTTCCTTGCGAGCGTATAATTATTAGTATTTTCCGTTTGATGCCCTCGCTCGCAAACGTTCGACTAATCATAATCAACTCATACTTATTTACGCAGAGGGAGTAACTGGCACCATTCAGTTGTATCTTATCCAGCCACAAAGCTTTTCATTTCAAAACAGACGTTTTTTGACGGAATGCAGATCGCATGTTATTGACTCCTAGTGATATACGAACCAATGTATGACTGTGTGCGGTACATGCATGACACCGCACTATTTTCACTCAAGGAAAGTGCACTTTATGGCGGATACTCATGGATTGCTATGTACGGAATAGATTTAACGTAAGTCAGTGATTAGTTGGTAGCTTACTGTTTTGAGTTCCCAAGACGGAAAATACTGATGTTAGCCATCTGTGCCGTGTTTTATTTCAATCTTAAAACCCAATGCCCGCATAAGAAGGTACAGGTACCAAACTAGTTTTGTGGTAAATATCCAGTTGAGGTTAGTTGAGTGTGAATAATTGAGTGAATCGGGTCCATTCCTGCATTGGTTAGTACAATGTTTTTCTCAATTCAAAAGAAATCGTGTTTAAAACTTTGGTTATCAACAGGAAACAGTTAGATTAATCCGTATAATTCTTGCATTCAGGTTGTTCTGTCCAGTGATTCTCGTCATTATTAGGGTACCACAAACGTTATCGAGTCAATAGAAATGATTGTTTCAATTTCGGCGAAGATGTCCGCAGCTAATGGGGATACTTGTCGACGGTGGAAAAATGATCATCGGAATGGATAAACCGCATAGATTAGGCTTGATTGAGCGTCTAACTAAGTTTACCGCCGAGTCCGTTCCCGGAAGAAGATGATCAGATCAGTCAATGATGAAACCAAAAGTGTTTAGTTGAAAATATGAAAAAATTATAATGAAAAACAAAACAAAACTGATCATGATTATATACACACATATGGAGAGTAATTACGTACTTTCAAGGTCAGTTGTTTGATTCACTTGCACAATGTAAACCGGATCACCGACGGGTACAACAAATATGTGCTCAAACTCTGAATGGGATTAGAACTGGCTGGTCCTCTTCGTTACAACCTTCTCTTCTGATGAGATTTTGTTCACAACATGCTAGGATTGGCGGGATGCAAAGACACGCACGCACGCACAAACACATCTCTAAGTTCATAAACTAACGTGAGTTTGTGCGTGTTGTTTTCAGTGGTTTCCCCACATATCCCGGGGCTGGTGTGTGCGTGTGTGTGTGTGTGTGTGAAGGGGGACACAGAACAGAGGCAGGGAGAGGGCAGAGCACTTCGAGTAAATTGTCACGGTTACGTGACAATTGTAACCTATATAACAGTAATGATTGGTTCACCTAGAAATTCCCGTATACATTAATGATAATGATGCAAAGTATTTGGAAGACAAACTCTAAACTATTAACTTGTTTTTAACAGTGAATTGCAGTTACTATTTCGAGATAAAGTTAACAATGCTGGGTGTTTCAGCTATTCTAATAGATGCCGTTAAAACGGAACAGGGATAGATTTTAGTTTGTTGATTAGAAGGAGTCAGGATGAACTTACTTTGGTGCCGATTTCCTCCAGTCGAATGGAGAGCGGGCTTTGATAACATCTATGGGCTTTTCGTTTTTTTTCTTCAGTCAAGCTTACCGCAGCCTCGTTGTGAGTTGTGTTGTGGTCATTGCACGTTCCAGCCGGAAGTATGGCTGGTCACAAAGCTAAGGAGTAACAGGGTGTGGTGAATTACTGGACAAATCGGCTTGGTAAATGAGTAAGACTACGTTGGCGTCCTCCATTGTTTGTACTCAGTTCTAATGGACTACATGTATGATTGTGGACCATCGCACCTAATGGAATATTTTTTAAAATTCTTTATTACCGGTTTGCTGAACTGTTTTGTGCGCCAGACTAACAACAGAAAGAAGAGGAGTTCCACAAGAAAAAGCCACTATCGCACAAGTAATCAGAGAATTACACTGAGGACCATAAGAAAGAGAAGAACAATCCCAACCTATTCTGTCTTAAGAGGAGAAACTGGACAAAAGCTTTCTGTCCCTAAAAGAAATCAAATATTTTAATCAAGTTAGTGGTAACTTGAAGTCACTCTAAACTACGCAATTGCATAGAATGGTTTGCACGTACATGAATGGTTTTAAAGCCTTCGTTTTCCGGATCCCCCATCGGCAAGTTTAGTTATAGCTGCTGAGGCATGTAAAATCGCCAAAGGATGGAAAGGTGGAACATGCATCTATATTTTTGCTCATTATGATACAGAAAACATCAATGGAACTAAGTTGATAGCTGAACACATCACGAAACCAGACCACCAAAATGATCTGACTTGATCCAACTCAACCCGACTTGATTGTTCATTATCACCTTACGCAGTTACAACTAAACGGTTTCGGTGTTTTAAGAGGCAATTCTTATCAGACCATTGAAACCGCTCGCATGAAAATGACTCCCTTGACTCACGGTGTTCCAGCCTCAGTGCTTGTTAAACCCAATCCTCCACTTCACGAATCTTAATTTGATCAAATGACCTAATTATTGAACACTGCAATCATATTCATTTTTCGCATCTATTTGTATTATCGTAAATAAGTGAATAAGCAAGGTAAATGAAAAAATCCCACAGAGCACACTCCAAACAGAACAACAGAGCGGCGAACAAGCTCGTTTTCAGAGATTCGTATTCATGCCAATACATCTCAATTACAGTCATCCATCGAGGACCGTGTACCATGCACATGGTACTTAGATGACATTTATTGTGTGATCAGTGCCACATTGAACACAACGGAACTATAAAGAGGTTCAACAGTGCGCATCCCAAAATAACATTTACTTTAGAAATAGAGTGTAACAACAAGTTGCTGTTTCTAGATGTCTGCATCATCCGTCGATCAGATGGTTCGGTGCAGCGTTCCATGCATAGAAAGGCAACTTGGAAAGACCAGTATATTCAGTTCCGAAGCTTTGTACCACTGAAGGTACAAAGGAATTTGGTTCGTTGCCTAGCGGATAGGGCAAGAAAAATCTGCAGTGAGGACGAGCTCCTTACTATAAAATCTATCTTTGTATGAACTGGGTATCCGGAGCGTTTAGTCACCAAGATGATTCGGTGCACGGAAAACTCTGTACAAAACAGTGAGGTTAAGAAAAAAATCTGTGTACATTTCTTTGCCGTTCAAAGGGCACACATCAGCGGAGATCATACGAAAAGATGATCCGACGCAATCGATAAGAATTTCTATGCATCCAAGCTTCGTGCGTTGTTCCCCTTCCAGGCCAATTGTGTTTGCGACTGAAGAACAAAGTTCCAGACTCTACGATCTCATACTGTGTATAATCATTTACCTGTTCCTGTGGAACAATGTACATAGGCCGCACTTTCAGGCGATCGTCCGAACGGATTCGTGAACACCACCTTGCGTGGCTGAACACCGGAACGATTTCATTCACTCACCAGTGCAAAAGTTTCACACCTAGCTGAAACTAATCACACTGTGGACGTGTCCGAGGCTTTCCGACCCGTTTTTAAAGTCTGTGGGCGATTATCGAGGCAATTTCGCTGCTGGATGTTGGCTAAAGCAGATGCGGTGGGCATTCGTCTGCACAACCCCCCTCTGTGTGCCCTGAAACAATGTTTGCAAGCGCTGAAGCTTCCATGGCCCACCCCACACACCATTTCACGTGTAATCTTGATCATCGGATGAGTGGAGAAACAAATGTGATCACGGAGAGCCCGATTTCCGGTCTCGCGATGAAATCGTTTCTACTAATATGTGATTCTGTTATATTTTATTTTCCCAAGACAATTTTATTCCCAAGTAGTGATATATATTGAGATGTATTGGCATGAATACCAATTTCTGAAAACGAGCTTGTTCGCCACTCTGTTGTTCTGTTTATAAATGAAAAACTTGCTTCTCGTAAAATCTGTCTTCTTTTGTGTCCATTCGTTCATGAAATACTGATGAAGAAACCCATTTCGTGTGTCCAGTTCAATTATGTTTCTTCTGTATCGTATAGTGTTGAGTGAAGATGTAGGAACTCAATAAGTTAGTATAGTTAATCTACACCTTAGGGAGTGCTTTGGTGGCAAATAGACACAGGAGAGTGAGAGGTGGTGGCCCGGTGGTAACGTCACTCTATTATTACCCCGGGGATGTATTTGAATCCCACCACCTCTTTCTGACTTTCCCCTTTGTATGTTGAATGGCAGCCCTTTGATTGGTCGCTTCCCCATTCTTGGAAATTATCTTTGTATATTCAATAAAAAGGAATTAAAATTAAAAAGAAAAGTAAATTTTTTAGGTAACAAGCGATCTAAACGATCAGAAAATTATCACAAAAATCAAGGAGTACAGTCCGCCTGGTTGGTCACGAGCACAAGCACCGCACGATTACAAGCGCAATGGTTGAATACCGTAAAAACACGGAACATCAGGCAAACCAGGACGCTTTCAATGTGATCTACAAAGCATCGGAACCCCATCAAAGACTATTCGTCACCGACATCTTGCTAGAGTTGAAGTGGTGGCCATGCACTAACTCAAATCCGTCTCTTTGTTCTCAAAAGCGATCGGTTCAGTCACTTTGCTTACCCCAGCCACAACTACAAATAGCCGACAGAAACGATTGTGACCTCGAGATGCACGCTGAAAAGGGAACAGTCTATCCAAACAAGCGATTATGAACACTTCCAAACCACGCAGCAACAACAACAAAATGTCTACCCTTCATTTCCAAACCATTCATCGCAACATCGCAATCAACTAATCATATTCATCACATCAGAGTGTTACACATTTGTGAATCCCGTATATAAATGCACAAGCCTGAGGAAGAAGTTGTCCAAAACAAGTGTTTTTGCTAGTGTGTTTTTCTAGTGTGACGATGGGACTATTCAATGAACCCATTAAATCAAAGCTTACGCGAAAAAGGTCAAGGACAAATGATTTAAGATCAACACAATAGCCGGAACATGATCCACTTATTGAACCTACAAAAACAACTCGAGATTGATTAGCGTTACCAAGTTTTTGATCTTTACGAAAAACCAGATAGAACTACAAGTTGGTCAGCAGTTTTACACTTTGAGTATAGACGGGACCAGAGAACACGTCAGCTCAGAGGCAACCAGGTCTTATTTCGTGTTCGGAGTGATCTGTGTTGTTGAGGTTTTAAAGTTATTTGTGGCATGGCCTTCAAATTTCGGCCGTGCTATCAGTTTTCCGATCTTCGGATTCTTCACTGCATAACCATCACTGTGTATCCGGTTTTTTCGTCATTCGCATGAACTTTTACCTAAATTAACTAGGCGACCAATAAGGGACTACAGTTAGGCTTAATTTAGTCAAGTATATCCGTAATTTCATGTATACAATCAAATGGAAAAAATGTGTAGATATTGCCTGTTTTGGAAAAATAATAAGGAATAAAGACAAAAAAGACGGTCAGAAATGTTTCGAAAAATCAGAGGAGTATTGCTCCGGTTGGAGAGTTGCTCTTCGGAAAGAAACCACCTTCCCGTTTGTGTCCTCATCATTCTCCATTGTAGCGTCCGATCACTTGTCGGAAATATGGCTGATCTCACCAACTTAGTCAAACAGCGGGAGTATTCCCAGCCAGGTGTGATCATGCTTTAAGAAAGCTAGCTTCGCCAAGAACTAGATGATGAAATGGTACACTTGAATGGTTTCACTAGCTATCAAGTCGATCGTCCTGTACTGCAATGTAGGCCCGAAAATGTATGTTTATCCCGGTCACTCATTCTTGTGAATCTACATGTTGGCCCTTCTTGTTAATCTGATATTCTTAATGAATTTTATGACACTCAACCATTTTAATTGAATATGTAGACGCCTCAATTTGTATTATTTTTGATGACTTTAATGAATCCGATACCCGTTTCTAAACCCCTTTAGGTTTCAGAAATAATGTCATCCTTCCCACCAGATTTGATACATATCTGGATTTGGGTTTGGTTAAACTTCCTAATATGCTTTGTGTAGAAGGCCACCCCCAGTTAGGCATGTCTGACCAATTTACATTAAAATTTTTCCTTACCATCTTTAGTAGAACGAACCACCGTTTGTTTATTCGAAGTCATGATTAAAGGCAGCAAGTAGGACAACGTTAAAATATTCCCATGATAGCATTGAGAAAACGAGACAGCGTTCTCCAAAAAACCTCACGAGACTAAAGAAAATGATCAGTCACTTCGACCTTACATTGTTGTCCGATTCTAACCCTTCCGGTCTCTGTGATCACTTTAGGAGTTACCTAAACGTTTGTTACGATATTTTTTCTCCCTCAGAAAAAATTATATCCACTCCGATTGGTTCTCCTCGACACACACTCATTTTAAATCCATCATTGATGAACTTAGCCGACTCAACTCTTTGTACGCTCGTGCTCGGCTTGACAACAAAGGCAACCACGAGACCTGGAAAATCCTAATGCAGAGTCCTGGCATCGATTCCTCACACCGCACACCTACTGATCTGGATATGGAGCGTCTGAACCAGAGCTCTATAAACAATAGAACCGCATTCCCTGTCCTAGTTAATGGAAGTGACAAGAGCATGACTGATGCTGTTGCCAACGTTTCCTCTCCCGAAATTTATCAAGAGTTGACCTGATTAGATCATAGTAAGTCCATTGACCCTGATGGGGTCTCACCTGTTGTCCTAAAGGAGTGTGTTGCCTTCCTTTCGCCTGTACCGTGCGAGATTTTCAACCGTTGTGTTTTGCAGCAAATTATTCCCAACTGCTGTAAAATAGTCTCAATTACCCCAGTCGGTCGATAGTTGCTAACATGGGTGATGACTCCTTCAGCTTTTACTTCACAATCGGAGGTTTGCCTACTTGATTTTCCTTAAATTCTCCTCTGTTGCTGAAAAGAGCCAAGATTTTTGAAAACCTAAGACTCTATGATATTCAATCAACGGCAGAGTGAAGATGAACTCTGCTAATTTTGCTAACATGGGGCACATATTAGGACACAATGACAGGAACACTCATAGTTTTAACATCATTTAATGACTGTATTGACTGAAGAGAGCATACTGCCTAGTTAGTTTTCTTTGTTCTCAAGAATTTAGAGAAACCAGGATACAAAGTAGGGGGACAATTTTCAGAGATACTGGTACAAATCGCAAGAATCACGTTCTTTGTATTTCCGTGTTGAGTTCACGGTAATAATGTAAGAGAATCAGAGAGAGAGAGATGGATAGGAAAAATACACCAATACGGACGGTCGATTTAGCGACACCAACTGTTTCCTGGTGAGTCCAATAATTAAGAAGAAATAGCTCCCTCCATGGGGTTTCTTCGACAAATTAGCACTGTAAAATAACTAACTTTTCTTTAAAATAGAGAAACTACCAGAAACGATTCCCGGAAACAAGTCAAGTAATCGCTTCATACACCCTGGATATTCAGCAACCACATGACCACAATGTGTCAACAATTAAAAAGAAATGCGAAATATAATACGACAATGGAAAGAATTGAAAAGGACAGCAACATCACAAAACCAGTGGTATACAAAGGTGTTTATCAAAGGTTTAGTTTAATATGTTGCGCTGATTTTCATGGTTCATGGTTTGTGAGAAATCTGGTTAAACTTGGGACAACAGAGCGCCTGTAAGCTTCAGTGAGTGCCTTTGTAGGTTTACAGATGAAACGGGTGAATGAATAGGGAAGGTACTGACTCATGGTGGGATAAAGGGAATGGGGACAATCAGATATCTTATTGGAGAAAGTTTTACAAGCCCTGAACTGGTGTTCCACCACATGATGTACCAGATCTTCCGGTGATATAAGACTACACAATGACAGAAACTTGGGGGATCGGGAAAGGAGTTTGTGGTCCTTGTTAAAAAGACCAGGGAAGATAACGGGGAACTTATAAAGCCAGTACGGCAAAACGCAAGCAAAATCCAAACGCCTGATGAGATGATATGGGCCCAAAAGTGAATTAAGACGTAAAACATAGAACGTAAGCCTCCTAACCTTCAGGAAAACATCATTTACGTGGTCAAACTGGGTGAGGTTGCGGGTGAAAATGATGCCAAGGTATTTAACAGACGGTTGTCGGTCCATCTGGTCACTGAAAATAGATAATCGCGGCCTGACATTTGGTATTTGATCATAATTTTGACCTTTCGACGTCGTGTTCTTTCCAACTCGCTCATGGACACCGTCAACATTATTTGCATTTTTCACAACTCCAACATAAAAGTTCACTCTGTAAGTAACACTAAACCCTTTGGTTATTCCTCCCACTATCACAAGCAATCAGTTGTTTCCGTTCACATAAACTCCCCCTGTTACACTATCAATAACATTCACCTGCACAAATTCATCATGATTAACCAATAATATAACCATCGTGAGTTGAAATTTATCAATCCCAATAAGTGAAATGGACCTTCTATTGATCATTTTAAAACCTTTGGCGAATCATTTTGCTCCAACTCTTTCGGATGTATTTGTTTCATACCTCACTGATTGTCAAATAGTTGACTCGTTTTTCGACGCTTACATCACCTCGGTTCCCAAGAACGGAAAAGAACTGATTCGCCAATTCGCGTCAACATCGATTTTCCTGGAAACTCTGAAATGGAGAGCACTTCGCGTTCAGAAGTGTTCGATTATCAACAGCATCAGGCAGTTTGCCAACCTTAATCACTTTTCAAACGAACATTCAATTACATTTCTGGTGTACTCCATTTTACATTCTACTGATCAAAGACACAAACTGGTTCACCTCTGGTGAATGGATTCCAAGAATAATTTCTACGGACTATTCACTCCCTCACGAACCAATCAACTATACTCTCTCTTTTCTGTTCAGATGGTTGGTGTGACAATCCAAAGCTTCGCCAGCAAAGCAGCCACTCGATACAGCTTCAGATTGACAATTGAGAAGCCTATGTTCCGGACCAACCAATTGTTTCAAGCAGGAATTGTGAGTCCAGTAGAACACAAATTTCTCAATAACACTCCAACCAATGATATCTTTGTACGTTTTACTTAACCGCATTGATTTCTTGCAATAAATGAACCACTAATTCTGTGGCCTTTTTCTCGAAGACGGAGATTTCGGCATAAAATTACCAGTATGATCCCTAATTTGCGTTACTTACGCTTGCTACAGTTTAGAGGTCCGCAGACAGTGCACTTATATTGATGGTGATGCGCAGCAGTCCCCGTCTATCTTGGTGCGCATCAAGAAGTCCTCTTTTCCCAATTTTGTTTGCTTTTATTACCACTCTTCACCTGCAAATATCTAATTAGTCTTTGGGGCCGCATAACGCAGAATAATTCTAGCATCAACGCGCTGCAATAATCTTTCTTGTGGTCTAGAACCAGTAAGTTTACACTAAATCTGATAAAATGCTGTTCGCTGTTGACTGATAACCCATATCGAACAAAATAATCGCAATTTTCTCAGCATACTAATCGATGACTGGCCTATCGATCAGCGGCAGTATTTTAAATACCTTGGCACATTTCTGTTCAACGACCTCAAATTTGCATGCCCTGTTAAGAGGAATTTCTTCAAAAGAAGGAGAACGAAGTCTCAGGTTTTGAGACTTCACTCTTTCAAAGTTCCAACGCATTCCATATCAAAATTTATCTTCTCATGTAAAGTGTTTTACTGAATTTACCATTCTCCTACACTAAAACATATCACAACTCCATGATTCCCTATCTAGTCAGACTGTTCCATTAATAGACTGAATGTATCAAATATCATTTCCATTTACAGTGGCTCACTGATGGGGAAGATTGATTGGATAGAGAGCAAGTTATACGAAAAATTGTGCAAGAACGTTGGGGTCCGTTTGCTCTACGACAGTTGGTCACATTCAGACTTTGAGGACATTGTTGTCAGGCTTCATAGATTTGAAATTGTTAGAGATGATCGGAACGTAAACTTCAATAGAAAAAGGTGACCTTGGTTTAACCACTCCCAACTTCTGTTTCATTTTAATAGCGACAATACATACAGCATTCCCCTTCAACATAAGCTTTGCTTTCTCAGTAAATTTATTATACCCTGCTAGCAAGTGTTTGCATGGCTCCTAAAACTCCGGCATCCGAATGTTTGCTGGCTATTTCTCAACACAATTCGTGCCGGACTTGGACCAGTCCTTATGCATCGGGGTTGATGATTTTAATTCTTTGGATACCTCTACCTTAATAACATGCGTTTGGTTAATCTTGAATATTTCCTGCTAGCTTGAACGCCCAGCTTGACGGCATTTCTAAATAACCTAGAGGTCATTTTACAGAAAAAGATCCCTCATTGGCTCGTCTGATTATGCACAATTCTTTTGAACCCCAAAAACCTATAGTGAAATCTATCCCCATCCTAGATGACACGGAAGAAGTATGGTAGCCCTGATGACTAAATGCTTCCGTTCTATCGCTTTTAATCTCAACTTGTCGGAACTTGTCAACCTCACAAGCATCATGCCCTCTCCTGACGTCCCGTACAATCCTCGTCAGTTTACAAACCAAACAGGTGCAGGCTGAATGCAATTTCCTCAATTTCGATATAATTACCAAGACTTTTCATGACTCTACGAAATTTTTACATTTTGTATTCATGGACTACTCATCCGTGTTTAAATCTCTTCCTCCCTCCATCCTCCTTCTCCCTGAACTGGAAACCTTCAGTTGTCCTAATTAGTTATAAGCTTGACTTACTGATGACTTCTTTGAGAGAACTCAATGCACCAGGCTAGATTGAACGAGTTCTAAACCATTGGTGAACAATTCTGAGATGCTCCAAGATGCAGTCCTTTCTCCATACATATTTTA
>UZAN01047313.1:0-18217 GCA_900618425.1 Echinostoma caproni
GACATCTATCAAACATACTACACCATCCCCATATCGCTTGTATACACTGTACACTGTCTGATTGACCATTCGTGCTGATAGTTTTCCAGTTTGATCCTAAAAGTGTAGCGAAATAATGACCCTAAAGGTGAACCCATTGCAACCTCATTCTTCTGACGGTACAGCTCACCAGCGATTCCAACTGTTTTTTGTAATTATACAAATAGTTTTTGTTTCAATTTATCCATTGGAAATTCCTATTTTGATGCTACTGTCCTGAACAAATTCGCCTATTTAATTGATGCTGTCACTGATCCGTACGTTTGTTAGCAGTGAGGTAACGTCAAGCAACAGCATTTGTTTACGTTTGACATTGAGATCCGTCACGATTTCCACAAGACGAAAGGTGTCTTTTACCCAACATTTGGAAATTGGAGCTCTTACTGATACCAGAAACTTATTTGGTGTATCATTTCACCACAGCGTGATACGAGTAGTCGCACATGAAAATGTCGGTCATAACTTCTAAGCATAGTGTGCGGGACACCTTCCATCCGGTAGTAATCTTGACGGATCCCAATGCAGAACGTAAACGTAAACTTTGGTAATTTTGGAGACAAACGTAGCCAAATATCGAAAGGAAATTGATATCTTCTCTGCTCCGATGATACCAATTTACTTTCGATATTTGGCCACCTTTGTCTCCAAATTTAAATCCTTAAAAGTCTGTATGAAAGTCCCGATTAGAGGAATTGGTCTTATATTTCTCGTTAGACTCTCTGTTTGGTGTCCTCGAGGTCAGTTAATTCTATGGATAGAATCACTGATTGATACGGCGCTCGTGCATCTACTCAATTTCTGTACAATTTCAGTCTACCTGAGTTTTCTCACTTTGGTTTGACACTGCTTCCAATCTTCCCGGTACTCCATCATCTGAATGGAGAATCCAAATATAACCAAAACTGCAGCACGAAATTGTATAGTCAGTGACTGTATAAACTGAAAACGAAACAGAACCCACTGTACTTCAAAGCTGTTCCTCCTTGAAGGGTGATCCGAGAAAGTTCATTTCAAGCTAACCGTCTCATTATACAGTTAGCTCATGACGAGTTCAAGCTACCGCTTTTTTTACCCAAGTTTACTATAGCAAGTGGCGTTTATCAATGTCATTTTCTGCCATATATAAAGGTCCTTTAAAAATTTATAATGGATTTGGCCCCCCCAAACGGTCGGGTTTCCTGGCATCGGGCTGTCAATTTTTCAGTTTACCGAATGGAAACTTCCATGTTTACGCAGTTCCCCTGGAAAACTTCGCATATATAATTAATGGTTTCACTAAGTGGTACATGTATAAACAGTTGAGGTAACGTCATGCGTTAGCATTTGTTTACGTTCTGCATTGGGGTCCGTCAAGATTACTACCGGATGGAAGGTGTCCCGCACACTATGCTTAGAAGTTATGACCGACATTTTCATGTGCGACTACTCGTATCACGCTGTGGTGAAATGATACACCAAATAAGTTTCTGGTATCAGTAAGAGCTCCAATTTCCAAATGTTGGGTAAAAGACACCTTTCGTCTTGTGGAAATCGTGACGGATCTCAATGTCAAACGTAAACAAATGCTGTTGCTTGACGTTACCTCACTGCTAACAAACGTACGGATCAGTGACAGCATCAATTAAATAGGCGAATTTGTTCAGGACAGTAGCATCAAAATAGGAATTTCCAATGGATAAATTGAAACAAAAACTATTTGTATAATTACAAAAAACAGTTGGAATCGCTGGTGAGCTGTACCGTCAGAAGAATGAGGTTGCAATGGGTTCACCTTTAGGGTCATTATTTCGCTACACTTTTAGGATCAAACTGGAAAACTATCAGCACGAATGGTCAATCAGACAGTGTACAGTGTATACAAGCGATATGGGGATGGTGTAGTATGTTTGATAGATGTCAATGTGGACCAAAATCGGTTGCTGGAGGGTATCAACACTGCTCCCCCCCCCCCAAAAAAAATGTAAATTTTGTGATGTTTAGACGTATTCATAGCTTTGTTCAGTTATCAGAACAAAGGAAACTCAACGGGATCCCACAATACATTTGTTTGCATAGTTTAGTCCCACTTCAAACGAAGATCTTTTCACGTTGCTTGGTTAATAGAGTAAAGAAAATATACGCAGAAGGCACTATCAGTAATTAAATCCGTTTCTTACGGAGTGTTTTTGTACAAAACAGCTTACACACAATGGCGTATAGATGAGACAATTCAAAAATGCGAAGGGGGATAGAAGAAAATAGGATCCCTTAAAAGGCCTGTATATATTCATTTCTCATTCGAACGTGACAAGGAGGAAAAAACATTATTCAAAGAAGTCTAACAGACTTGATAAATGAAACATTGTACACTGCAAAACTGAACCATGCGTTCCCATGCGAATCAATTGTTTTTGGCTAAGGGATAGAGTGTCAGATTCTGAAACCTCTCTCTGTGTATGCTCACTCACCTTATCCTATGAGCCTAGGTACATCGACCGTATTATCAGGTGCTTATCCACTCGCATTCGTGAATAACACTCGGTTTGGTTGAAAGCGAGAAAAATGTAGAAAATGGGGAATGCACTTCGTTGAACCAACTCCTTCAATAAAGGTGGAAAATACATTCCTACCCGTTTATAATGTTCGAAGGAAGCAATCAAGAGTAGTGAGCTCTAGCGACCTAGCCACGAAGTGGTATGAATTCGGAGTTACAATCCCTTCTCTCTTTGTGCCCAGAAGAAATTTTCGCATTTTCCCATTTGATCTCCCAGAAGATATGCAAATCCACTTGAACATTCTACACTCTGACCAGTTTCATGCACGTAAACACGTCCTGAGGCAGATCGGAAACAGTAAAACTAAGATTTGTCACTCATTTTCATATGTTGTTTACCATACTAAATTTTACGAACTAACATGATTAGAGTCAACTGAAAACGAGATTGTTTAGCAGGCTGTTATCCTCAATTCGTTCTGTGGGACTATTCAAAAAATAAATATATATATTGCATATCAACGAGAGTAATAACAAAAGTTTTGGTTATTTTGTCATACAGGTATTGATATTTTTTCTTCACTTTTTGTATATTTGTCTTTTGGGTAAATCGGGGTCTCAGCAGACAGGCCGGACAGTATTTGTGCTGATGGCTTTTATTCAGAGCCATATAGTTCAGTGCATCTAACTGACGACAATCCTCATAAAACGTGCTCTAACCTCAAAGGAGCATGCGCAATCACGGAGCCGGTAACACTGTGAGTGCTGGACACCAAATCGGGAATTGCATAATGGCTGGTGGTGAGCAGATCTCCCATCCTTTCCACTAAAAGGATGTGTATGCCGCAACGGGTTTTTTTCTATGGCTCAAAAAACGTGACCTGCATGAACGGCCTCAGACCAGTAACCTACTGTGTTCGATAACGGTTGTCTGTGCACCATTGACTGCATACTGCATTAGCAACGACGAGAACTCGCACGTATACATGCCTCCGAAACTCGCTCTTCTCAAAAACTGGAAGCAGCACCACCACCCACTATCAACACTATTCACCTGGCACTATCTGATCAGTGTTAATACAGTCCATTGATGTTCGTTTATTTTAAACTCGTCTCTATGCCCCTCCGGAACCTTTTCGATGATATCTTGTCACGCAGAGACTACTGCTCCGTTTTTACATCATTCCTCGTGCAGACTGGTTTTCTTCTACTTCAGACCCCGAATGCGTACAATATAGCAGCACGTTTGGTTCTTATGCACAAAAGTCTACATATTGATGTACGCTGCTTCTCCGAACCACACAGTCAGGCTCCGGACTCAATAATCCAACTAATTTCTGCCTCTAACACAAAAGAAATCTTCCATTTTTCGTCTCTGCAGGGACCCAGATGCGTCAAACAGCAGTTGGAATCATCGTGAGCACTAGGGTTGAGGTTCCTCTTTTGAATTGAATCTCGAAAGGCGGCTCTACTATTCGCGGTGAGACTCCGCGGTTGATGTAAAGCCAGCAAGCAGAACTCAAAGAAAAAATTGATTATTCGTGCTTTCTGTATACACTTGCAGATGCCGTTAAAAAGTTCTTTGGCTAATTTCTATATGAACTTCTTCTCAGGCGCCGAAGACGAACAGCATGTTTATTTCCGGAGACCTAAGCGCTCGCGCTGAGCATCTGTCGTTTGATGAGGCGCATCCTGATAATCATCACGCCCTTTCGTGCAGATTATGGGGTTAAACTTCTTAACCCGTGGTCAGGTCATAGTCTGTTCCTCGCTAGCTCAAAAATTCATGTACCTGAAGTGTTACTTAGGCACCTGGTGCAAGCCCTCACCGAAGTAAACGTGTACTCCGATTAATCACAATCGGAGCAATCTGTTATGGTCAAGTGTGTAATGACTGTCGTTTGTAGTGGACTATCTGCCTGAACTTAGACCAATCATTGGTTCATGCCAAGTTATCAATGCCATTTAGTGACTGCACGAAAAAAGAGATGCAAATACTTGATATCATCAGGCTTCCCGAACCATCCGTGATGGTCAGCTAACAAAGCAGTTAGGAGCAAGGATAACTACTACCCCGCCAAGGAATGTAGAGCAACACTGGACAACCATAAAAAACGCAACGCTGTCAGTCGGTTTGGCCTAACCCTGTAAGACGCTGAATTTCTTCTGACTCTTTTATACTTTCTCACTCGAGTTGGACAATCCCGGCGAACAGAGAGTTTGAATTGCGAACTAGAAAAGAGCTTAAGGAATGACCTAGGAACCTGGTGGACGATACGTCCAAGGGAGATTCAGTTAACTGCTACGTCTGGACACACTGGGAGGCTGTTCCGATTCATCCGTTCTACTAGCCAAGATATACAGTGAGTTAATGAAACGATTTGCGAAGTAAACGGAACTCTCAGTATACAGTCTTCTTCAGCACTTGTGACAATGAGCAGAATCCTTCATATCGTATTTCAACCAGCCTCCCTCGCTGACTACCCCAAGCAGTTCTCCTCAAAGTGTGCTCTAGTCACCATCCACTACACTGTCCACGGAAGCGGATATTCATAAGAGACTCCAAGCCTCGAAACGCCGTAAGGTGTCTGGTTCAGGTAACTAATGGGGAATTTCTCGCTAGGGAGCTTAAAAGTCTATTTTTCAAGCTCTGCGGTGGAGAAAGTTTAACCTGTCCATGGGAAATAAATTGGCGCACTTAATTTTAAGAAGGACTCTTGCAGCGTTTTCTCGAATAATTTTCTGATTCCATTAGCACCAAAACGGTTAGCATCCGTTGTATGACGCACATCAGCCCTGATTCGTGAGGAATAAAACCATGAAGAGGTGGTCGGAGTTCTTGTATTTCGTGGTTACATACATCAAAGCTTCAACCTCCATCATCTGTTGAAACACGGTAACGCGTATAGCCAACAAACTTTTATAGTCTTTTTGGACATCCCAGTGGCCTTCTGTGGAACTGGTTGAAGAGACACGTAGTAACCAAGAGGACTTTTCGGATTCTAATAGTGTTCTAAATTCAGACCTCGAGGAAGCTAGTAGTTGTGGTACAATTTCCCCTCGTTTCCTCTCACCAGAGAATTAAGACATGGTTGTCGCATCATTTTATTTTCCTTCAACTTTGGTACAGATTCTGACTTGCAAAAAGCAATACTTACCGTAAAGAACTATGATGGTGAGTTCCTTCCTATAGACAGAGTAGCAAACGTAAAGTACTCCGATGGTATTGCAATACTCATTGAAAACGCAACGGCTTTGCAAGAAACTGTGAACAACTTACAAATTGGGCGCAAACAACAATGAAAGGAAGAACAACAGTTTCTATTTCACCAAACACGTTTGGGTATTTCGATTCCTTTTTGTATTTGCTTATAACGGTAGGAGGAATCTCAAAAGGCAGACCATACAATATTTGCATACCCGACTTCTATTCTGAGCGACATTTCTCAGCGTCTCTAACCAACGTAAATTCTCATACCATAGGCCCCAAACTGAATGGCGGGATTTAGCAAAGGAGGTGAATGCTAAAACTAGCTCATTCATTCTACAAATCCCGGTAAAGGTGTAAACGCTGCTTTGCTGCTTTCGCACTTATCCAGTACTTTAAAAGAAAGCATGGAGAGGTAGACGATAGACAGGCACACGCGAAACACAACTAAGTTATCAGGGAGGTGCGGATGAATTTCTTTTTTCCAATGATGGCTATCATTACCCTATACAATTACCATTGACCTCTTCATTGTTTAGCCATCGTTATTACCAAAGCATAGGAATGATTTGAGATCGGTGTTTGAATACAGAATATCCAATATCATCTTCAGTTCGGAGAGATAAGTTCTCTAAACCGCCCAGCAAAACACTGCCAACCGGAGCATTGTACATCCTTCTCCTACGGGAGAGCCGGAGATTGTTGTGACGCCACAGTTGTCGTCCATTGGCAAAGCTACTCTAACATTTGCTATTCCTAATGTGTTCTCTTTCTCGACTGTCTCTATCTGATCAACACAGAGGGTGAGTAGAGCCACAGGCCCTCTCTAGTATTTTACAGTAAATTTGGTATTCTGTGTCATAGTTCATTCGCTTCAAGGAAACTCAATCAGCTTTAACTGTCAAGACCAAAGCCCACTGGAAATGTTGTCTATCAGATTCACAGCGGCATGAACTGGTTATGCAATGAGTTTTTTAGGATACTTCTGGCCTTTGATATCCAGTATATTGGGAAATATGACATTCTCCCATTGCTTCCCTCGCCTGACCCCGCATAATGATGTCTTAGCTAAGAGAAGAAACTGTGAATAGTGTTCGGAACAGGGCACACAAAAGAGTTGTTCGATACGCATAGGGACCTACTCCGGGCTCTTGAAGCGTGGAAGAGCTGGCCCGAATGTGCGAAAGGATGTTCCCCATTTTTTATTCTCAGGACTTGAAGCGATTTGAGGCTGAGCGGATAATCTAATGGTGGGGGAGCATGAGTGGCGAAACTAACAACGCGGTCAGGGGAGTGCAAGAACTCAATGAATGGCAGGCCGATCTCCCGTGCATTGGAGTTTATAATAAATCTGTTAGGTGAAATAAATCAGATGCCATGAACCGAAAAGTTCCAGTGAGCTACGATCACTTACGATAAAATTTTACTGGAATGGGTGATAAGCATTACGCCTCTAGCAGGTTTTGAGGTTGCCGCTTAGTGGTGTTGGTATGAGCTCTCCAAATCTCAGTGGGCTGCACTTGCGTCAAGTGCCTACCTACTTTGCTGCGCTGAGATACGTCTGAAACAGTCCCTTTCGACGACTGAGGAATTTCTGTCCTTCAGAAGGAATTAGGCGATCACCGGAATGATTCAGGTTTAATCATAGTTAACCATCAATTACAAATAAACTTCGGGCAAAATCAGCCCTCACTGACGTAGACAAACATGAAGCGACTAAATGAAGTACTCACTGTGCGCAGTGCTCTACTGACCCTCGTTTGCTACTAACGCTTTTTTCTCTCCGGGTTCCAAATCACCGAACAAACCAGTGATTACCGCGTAGACAAAAGAGCTGCCGAACAGTGTCGAAACAACAGTGGTTTGTGACACTTGACACTAGAAAATTAGTAAAAGGAACTGATGATGGGAAATCATAGTTCTTCCGCATTCATCGTTTTCGAAATTTTTCGGTGATTCGTTACTAGAATTTAATCAGACATTTTTACGAGAAGAATAAACAAGAAGACAACATGTACTGAGCATTAAAGTGAACTTATTTGGACAAATATCTATATGAATCATTGTGATTCATTATTGACATTGGATTCAAACTCCCTCTTCTGCCTATTTCTATGTACCTTTCCAGTCCCTCCAACGTGAATCCATTTTTTTTACTCGGAAAATCTTTAATAACGGACTTTTTGCATTGCTGATCCTTTGTATAAGAATAGCATAATGGACGTGAGAAAAAAGTACCATCATTTGACTTAGCGAGTAATAAATTCAGCGGTAATTAAAGTATTCTACAGTCTGTATCATAATTGGTCCCCAATTAACATTTGCTCTGGTGTTTCATGACGGGTCACTTGACAGCAATCCGGCCATGGGAGCTTGACTGCTTGCACAAATTGCCTCTGAGCCCACAGAGGGAGGTTGTGAAGACGGATGCAAACAGCCTCCGCTGTGGCTAGAATACGAAACCGCACGTGTCTAGATCATCCTGTTTTAACTCGCTACAGGGGTCGGAAAGCTTCGGTCACGTTTACGATGTGATTAGTGCCGACAAGGTGTGACACGGCCGCACTTGTGATCAACTTAAAAAGCTTTTCCGCTAAAATGCGTCTTTCATTCAATGTGTGTCGCTGGTATATTCCGGGAATTAACTTAATTACTCCACTTCTCAACCACGCAGGGTGATGCCCACGGATGCTCTCGGACACACTCCTGGTCGTGTGGCTAACATACTTTGCCCCAAAAGAGCAAGTGACAGAGTAAATACAGAAAGAGGCAGTAGAATCGGGCACGCCATCCTTCAACCGGAGATACACCAACGGGCTAGATGTGAATAGAGTTTAGAGCTTAGCTATGTAGAACGTTTTGTTGATAGAATTTAATAGTCTTCTGTGCACAATCTCTGCCAATGTGTTGCCTTTAAATGGTAAAGAAATGTACACACACTTCTTCTCAGCAATTACTCTCTTGGTAAAAGCTTCTTGTCGTTGCAGCACAGATTCCACCAAGCCTTCCTCGTATCCATTCTGAAGGAAGATATTCCGCGCATTTTGGAGTTCTTCAACCAGCAGGTCATTCATGCAAATTTTTCTAGCGCTATTGGTCAAACACTTTATGAGATTCTTCTTCATACTGAGGAGTACAACGCTACGGAAATGAATGTATTGCCCATTCCACGTCGCCTTCCTGTGTGCTGTCCGCCTGATGGACTCGTCATCACAACGAGTGAGGCAAACATCAAAATACACTAGTTGATTGTTTGCTTCATTTTTCATCGTGAATTTCAAATTCCGATGCAGAGCATGGAAATTATCTAGATATGTTGGCAGTCCGGTGTAGAATCGACCATGCACAAAATATCGTCTATGTAATCTTTGAACAGTACGCATCGTTCGATATGTGTTTAAGCGGACTGTTTTCTGGTCTAGACATGGCAACATCGGCATGCAGGGGCCCATTGCTACACCGTCNTTCTGGCGATAGATATCCTCATTGAACTTGGATTGCACATTGTGAGCACAAAGAATAACAATAGTTTAGGTAGTTTGTCGGTAGGCCTACGCTAATCCCGTTGCTTTCAATATAGGTAAGCAGATAATCATTTGTTTCACCGATTGGAACATTCAGGAACAGAAGTGTGACGTCCAGCGAAAACATGTGGCTATCTTTGATATTTAGGCCACTCAAGGCGTCAATGAGATCGATTGTATACTGAAATAAGGTCACGCTCACCAGTTCCAGAAAACGAGCAGACCATTTGACTAGCGTATGGTAAGGAAAGTTTCACATGTCTAGGATTGGCCGGAGGGTAATTCCACTCTTATTTAATTTGAGCAGCCCATACAACCGTGGAATCGTATTCCCTGTTGGACGAACCCGTTCAAACGTGGCGGTGTCTATAGAGCCCTTTCGATTAAATTTTCGTATTGTCGTAGAAGGGGCTTTCTCTATTTGTCTTATCATTTTCGTGGACATTTTCTTGAATCTTAATTCATTATTCAGAATTTCTGCTACCTTCCTGAGGTTTTCTCTAGATTTATTTCAGAAACGGAGTGGACGAATCTGTCTGGATTCGTTGGGAACTTACTTGTCGGAGCAAATTCAGCCGTGCTGAATTACCCTAAGATTGTTTAGGTATACATTATTTCGTTGATTGGTTACTGTACAAGGTAACCAAAAACTATGACTATTGTTCCCCCTCCGGTTTGATATTCGTGATGATGGCTCAAATTCTCGTTGCCGATTGTGAACGCTTTGAAGATACAAATGAACAGTCAACTTTCGGGAAGCGGGCTTCTGCCATACATAGGCTGTCTGGGGAAAATACAGATATAAGGAAGACGGGCGGCGGTGGAGCGATTTGAACTCGGGACACCCAGGTCACTAGTTGGTGACCTAACCATTTGGCCACCACCGCCAATTACATTAAATTGGAGGAAGATTACCGCGAAAAACAACTTGCTCCTCGATTTATCTAAGCAAAGTCCTAACAGAATCTCGATAGTACTACTTCCGAACAAAAGATCGTCCGCACGAACTGGGAACTATAGATATCGTCAGACTTAGACGACGGTTTTATTGAGACTGGAACAGAATGAAGCCAGCGCAATGATAAGTGTAAAGAACTTGAAGTCAGACACCGTGATCATTCCGGTTGATGCGATAACACGGCTCAGAGTGTGAATGATGCATGCGTGGAGAAGGTGATCAATGCTGCTACAGAGCACCGGACCCTTTCCACCCATGGAACACTAAGAAGAGTACTCAACAAGGCTGTATTCGTGTGTATTCAATGTTTGCTGTCGTGAAGTCCTCCGGGAGTGCAGAGCACCTGACGGTCAGCCGCGAAAATAAACTTGGGAACTGACAGCCCAAAAGTGTTCCAATCGATTTGAAATGGAGATTAATCGACAAGGCGCGGGTAGAGTAAAATGGGTACAGAATCCATCGTAGTCTCACTTATGATCCTGTTTTAGTGTTTGCCTCTAACGGAAAAATGTACGACCGTCGTAACTGGTAACGAACCAGAAAAATCTCACTAGGGCTCTTGATTAAAGTTACTCGATACTCTTACATTGCTGGAGCGGTGGGTTAGGTTATTATGGTTGTTCCTGAGGCAAATTGCCAAAGGCGTTGTTCTTTGCCTCTACCGGTTTTAGCTTCTTGGATCAAGAAGCTATCAGTTGATAATCCGGTTGAAACATCTTTTGAAGGACGTAAGCAACTTTGGGATCGGGTACAACAGGGACTAACGCCAATCTTGCAGAGAGTTCTAGATGTGTTATGTTGGCTAAGTCACTGACTGCGTGTTTCAACGAATTGAAGAAGTTTCGTGCACTGTGCGTGAACACGTCTTGGTTTTACGGCTCAGAAATTCAGTGAGCGGCTACATGAGCTGCGCTCACTGCGGAATGAAACGAAGACAAAAAATGACTAATCCGTTGAAATGCTCAAGTTGTTTGAATGTAGTAATCTATCCCCGCTTGTATTATATCCCTGGGTAGCTCGATAATTGAAGTTGTAGAGTAGCAACTAAGAAAATCTATGTTTGAGGAACCAAAAGCATACTGTGATTTCTCTACTGTTACGCCCAGCTGTGGCAAAAATCAAAGGGAACTCTGAGGTGTGTCACATATTTCAGCGACGAACCAGCCACTATCATTATCTTGAGACCAATAGCATTGATCTTCGTCCTAACAAAAACATCTTCCACCACACGGAACTCCTCAGTCTTTATAAACAGCCAAAAAATGGGCTCGGGAAACATATATACGAAATTCGCATTGTGTTGCGCGACGAAGTGTTTGGTCAGTTTATATGAGCAGTTGTTTCACCGAGTCGAACAATAAAGACCATATCAAAATTAATCATATTATCCTCCGTTCCAAAAAAATAAAATCTTCCGCCTTTTACTATTTATCCATCAAACAGGAAGAATGAAATACATACAGGATGATCCATTACATGGGAGATTTCTGATAGCATTAAACATTTTATGCATTTATCATTCATGGTTTTCCCACTAGGCAAGTGTAGGGAAATCGACCTAACTGGAAAACTTATTTCGCTCAATCACAAATAATTAGCATACACAGAAAGTATGCAAAGTGGGCAAAGAGGTGGACCCGGCATGCAAATAGAAAATGACGGTATAATAAATTGTAACTTTTTTATCACCATTGCAACGATTATTTCGCACAATAATCTCCTCACCTTGCAACTCAAGGATTGAGGGAAAAAAACATTCTCGTATTTTTACTTCAACGACAGCTTCAATTACGGAGCAACATGTCTCCCATGAGTGATTCAAAAGACGCGCTTAACCCATTCACATTTGTCTGATGGGACCAAATTCTATACTTCAGATAGCACTGTGGTTGCATGTTTTATTCCCTTTCATTACGGCTCATAGAATGCTAGGTTGTCTAGGTTGTCTATCACTCAACGGCGAACAAAATCACCTCAAATAAATAAAAAATACAACAAGCATTTCAAGAGAATCCACTTGTACGCATGTGGATCAGTTTCGTCCAAGCAGTCAGGTAACACGCACTCAAGAATTTCGATATATCGCCTTGTGCTCCTCGCCACAGCTTCTGTTGTATCACTGAGACGCCAAGTAAAGCACACAAACAAATTGAAGAAGTCTATTTGTCAATTGTCACACACTCCTGAGCCAGATCATAGTCTGATCGATTCCATTCACCCATCACAAGTGATATCCAAGAGAGAGATCGAGGTGGAATCATGTGCCACAGGTCTCAACTGTCTCAGTCCACGATGACCAAACACATCTTGATGACACACATTCACGGCTTACCATTATACACTCAACGTGAGCGTTGCTAATCAACTCATCCTTTCGGACGCATGGTCAGTTCACAACAACCGAAAATGACAACCCCGTTGATCAGGACGCATTTGTAAACAGGTCACCAAGCTCCACAGACGGGTTAAGAAAACTAACTCTTATGTATTCCCCACCAATCATTTCGCATAAAATAGAATTTCTGAACGGTTCCTCAATGCTGAGAATGTTGCTGAGGCGATTTGTGCAACTTAACAATTTCGTAAAACCGTGTTTGCGATCAATGCATTCCAACACTAGATCAGTGACTATGCAACATTATCGTGGTGGATGATGTGATGAGTGTCGAATGAAGTATGAGCGAACATCAACACATCTGAACCATTACCAGTGGTACCATCTAAAAACAATACGGTCTGTTGTGCCGTGTCAATTGTCGGGTAAACCCAGCATGGATCTCATCCCCATATACGTGTCACATATGCCCGGCTTTCATTCATCACGCATAAACAAACGTCAAATATCACGTCGAATACTGCTGATAGACGGTCGAAGTATTTCAATTGGAATCTACCTGAACGTGTTTAGTGCAATTAAAATCGTAATACTTCGTAGTGGGTAAGACTGGACGTGGTATTATGCCGGAATTGTTTCTACTACACACACCACTTAGTCTACATCATTGAATGCCTGTCGGTTAGAACACACGAAAATTTCGGAACGAAGGTATTTTGAGCGTTTATTTATCAAGTCATTTCGGTGATGAAATACTTGCAAAAAGAACCCAAGTAGATGGCAGTTAGAGTACAAAAGTTAAACTAAAACATAGACAAATAACTTGAAAATAATAAGAGCGAGTTGAAGAAAATAGAGCGACAAAATGGCACAAAAGTCTATAAAAGTAAAAATGACCCGATTTTCAGTGGTCATTTGTAGGAAAGGGTATCAATGAATCGATGGAGTTCTCTAAAAGACAGGAACTAAAAGCAAAGGTTTGTGCGGCGCTTGCAAACAGCGTATTGAATAGAGCTAAAAGGCCCAATTAGTTCACTTTATTCCCTTGGCTGTCATATTTGAAGAACCCTTCACCGGTCTTGCGACCAAGCTTTCCTTCCGCAACCAATCGAGCCAGCATTGGCGGACAACGCATACTAGGATGATTGGGAATTTTCGAGGTGAAACTGTCACACACAAGTTTGACCGTGTCTAGCCCAATGAAATCGGACAACTCGAACGGACCCATCGGGTAACCGGCGCCCAGTTTCATGCTCACATCCACATCAGAAAGAGAAGCATCACCACGTTCTGCCAGTGCGACAGCTTCGATCAAATACGGAATCAAAAGTCGATTGACGATGAAACCTGGAGTGTCTCGACAAGCGACCGGAGTCTTGTCAAGCGAGGCAGCAAATTGCGTCAACACCTTGAAATTGAAAAATGAATGAATGAACAGTCGTTGGATATATGCTCAAACAGTAGAAATCGAATATCACAGATGACCTGTGATTTATTCATCAACAGAAAACGATGGAAATCTGAAATTTCGATTCGTTGCTGCAGCTTAACAGAAGAGCAACACGCTTTTCAAGCGTAAACGTTTAGGGTACGTAGCGAGCAAAAGTGAAGATAGAGAACTCTGTTTCAGTAATAGATAATAAATGAAAAACGCAGTTTAAACTAGAGACGGCAACGGAGCCTAGGACACGTTTTACACGACCAAATGATAGAAAGACCATTTGAAAATAGCACAGACAAGTCAGCAATGTGATAAATGTATCAGCATCACCAAATTCCGGTTGAGTAGCATTCAAAAGAAAACAACGAACCTGAAATGTATCATCTGAAGTTTCGCTTGTGCGTATAACCTCGACCAATTTGAGTACAGGAACGGGATTGAAAAAGTGCAATCCACCAAACCGTTCTTTGCGACTAATCACAGTACTGATCTCCTTCAGCGATAATGATGATGTGTTTGAGGCCAAGTAGCAGTCAGCGCGAGCACGCTGATCCAACTCGCTATGTAAATGCAAAACGGTGTAAGCGAATATGAAACATGCCCAAATGCGGTCACAAAGATGTTTCACAATTTACTTTCAATCAATACAACCATTGAATCAAAACGGGGGCAAAACGCTTTGAGATACCACTCTTCAGCAAATCCATACTAAATGAGCACGCGAGACACCCTGGGGAACGCACAAAACTGTATTTCGTTGCAAATTAATGATGTATTAAATGTGCGTTCTGAAAATGAAATCGACAAAGAACAATGCATATCTGTCGTCTCCATTTTCTCACGAAATCTGACCAATGAATTCGCGGATCACGTTCGGATAAACGAACACTGTGAGTTAGTGATGCTCGTAGACAATTTGAAAGACTACTCCAAGATCGTACACAACTGTATGTTAGTATATTCCGATATGACTTTCGACGAACGGAAACGTGGTGCTCCAATCCCACAGTCCAAACGGACCACGTTATTAGAAACCCACTTTAGTGTGGTTCAGGGAAAACTTATTGACTAGGTCAGACAAACTGCGTACAGTCTCATTACCTACCGGTTTTAGTGAGCTTTGTGCTTCCACTCCCNGATTGCATATAAACCCACAACACTGATCAACCCAACTAAACCAGCCATTTGTTTCAGTCTTGAAAGAAATCTGTTGGAAAGCCAATACGATCTGTAAAATAGTAGACCAGAAGAGCAAGAGATCGGGTTCGAAGTCAAATGCATTTGGCAGACAGAGCATGATACTCACAAAATTCAAGTATCTCAGTGAGTCAGAACTTCATTGACAGCCCGATCGATTGAGGGTGTCGATATGGGTCCAAACCATGAAACCTCAGAGAAGGACCATGATCAAATGGTAAAATGGACATAGTCGCCATTTCAGGAGACGGTCAAGAGCTAGTCCGACTCAAGTGGTGCGTAAATCTCGTTTAGAAAACATCTGAGCATTACAAGTTATGAATGGTCGCCTTATCATTGAGCGGAATGGTTTGCAGACTCGGTCCCAGTGCAGTCACTTTTGTGAGGCAGAACTACTGAGGGCCAATGATGTCACACGTAGGTCAAACACTTGTGTGGCGTATACACGACCGAAATGTCTGCCATAGCCAAATGAAGTTTCATGGAAGTTGGGAGATTACTACGTTTAGACATATTACAAAACCATCACTCCTCGAGGACCGCTGCATCATGTTATTTTGTAACCATTTCAATCAAGTCCACAATTTATCCAGCTAGGGTGTGACACAGAAAAATAACTATCCATAATCAATAGGTCACAACGAATTCAGAACAACAAAATTTAGTGTGAACCAGTCGATCGAGGGATCAACATACCGAAACAATTTGTGCTTTGCATCCATTGTTTCCACAATAGCTTCGATTATCAAGTCAGCCTGTGAAATTGCCTTCTCCAAATCAGAGAAACTATGGAGATTTGACATGCACGAGTCAACGTATTTTTGCGCTTCACTCTTGTTCTCTGCAAACTTCTTTTCACCCAGTCGAGTAAGATTCTTATTAATCTTGGAGGTAGCTTTGGTAATGGCACTTTGGTTGGAATCGACCAAATTGACCGAGTATCCATACTGAACAGCAGTTTGTGCAATCCCAGAACCCATGAGACCGCTCCCAATCACCGCGACAGTCTTCAGCTTGCTCAAATGTTGATGAGCGGTTGATGCGTGGCGTGCAATCTGATAAGATGCCATAGTTGTACCAGTAGCGCTAGAAATATCTGAAAAACAAGTTGTATGAAGTGGTTGTACCATCAAATTGATTAGGCACTGTGAGTTGTGGATGTTCGTGTCGGAAAATCTCTTAGACAGTTTATGCATTTGAACTTATCATACTTTTCCGCTTTGAAAACCCAATTAGCAAACAGCAATAGCAGACTCTTCTCGGTTTAACACTTCGCCCATCTTCTTGAAGCCAAATGTGGTTCATGACTCCAAATTCATGTCATAATCGGCCAAATTCCGTAATGAAACAGGATGTCTTAGTGATTATGGTGCTCATCAGTTAGTGTTTCAAACAGTTTGATGTTAATATATTTAGACATAGTCTACATAAGCGGTAGTAATAGTGAAGATAACCGGAATAATTAATTTTACTGTGTCCATGTAATGTCTCTTTTTCTATTATGGGGGCCGTTTAATTAAAAAAAACCGTTCAACATTTACACCACCGAATATTATTCTAAGTCGAATATCTCAGCATCTCTAACCAACGACAATTGTTCTCTCTTGGGCCCCAACCTGGACGGCGAGCTGCACCAATCAAAGTCAACGCTGGGGCTAACTTCTTCACACCAATACGTCAGGCCATAATCTTACCCCAGCAGCGGTTCTCACAGCTTTGTGCAGCACATGCACAGGGATCGCGGAGAGGTGGACGATAGGCAGACAGGTTAACGCTGATAAATTCATCAGAGATGACGTAAGGGATCAGTTCCTTTAGAAAACGATCATCGGTACCTAACACACGAAGACGAATTTAGCCATTGCTCGCAACATGTTCCCATCAGACACCAGCAATGCTTAGAAGGCATCAGAGGTCGAATACAGAAAGCCGATTAACATCCTTAGCGCGGACGGGCTAGGTTCCGCAACCGTAGAGCACAACACTACAAACCACAGCGATGTTCACCCATCTCTTAAACAAAAGTCAGATGTCATGACGATCCAAGGGGTATCTCGTGTTGGCAAGATCTGCTCGCGCTTTCAGTATTCGTGGTTTGATCTCACTCCCCTCCCACGAATTTCAGTTTTCATAGAGTTCCCGAGGTACTGAAAGCTCTCGAACACTTCTAACTGCTTACCACGACAGGTTAGTGCCGGAACAGACTGGATTCAGTCTTGCACAAACCTTTTGCATTTGGGTGATGCAAAACATACAAGACTTGGACACCTCGATTAGCAAGTCGTTTAAAGAGTGCTTGACTGCCCCTGTATTGTCACCCTGCAAGGCGATGTCAGTGGCATATCTTAAGTCAATAAATCTGTTTCCAGAGGCGAATTCAACTCTATCGGTTACTCAACTCAAGAAAGCATTTGGCAGAACATATTCTTTGGAAAAGTTGAAGAGGATAGAGGATACAAGGCAGCCTTGCCGCACTTCGCTTTAAACGGTAAAATTTTGTGAAAGCTAGTCATATGTATGACGATACAATTCTTTGAGTGTCGATCGATAATTGTCAGGTTTGCCATTCTTCATATATACATATATATATATATTCTCGTGCCTCCGAAAGCCTCAGTATTGTCGGGGGCGGTGTCTAGGGTTGCGGCTGATCACCCCTCCCTTGCAGCTCATGAAATGCCCCTATATGACCAAGCGTCTCAAACAGCCTCTGTTGAGGAAGCCCTGCTCACTGCCTCCTCGTGGCGATGTTTTCCTACCAACGTGAGAGGACGAAAAGCCGAAATCCGGGACTATAACCGGGTTGGTGGACCACTGATAGTTCACCTAGTGGAGTTGGCAAAAACCCTGATTCCAAACCAACCAAGAAGAAGCGCACTAACCACCCACACCTTTCTGGTCGTGACAGGGGTCAACGGAATGACTCGGCATCTTTTTACTTTTTCTTGTTCATTCTACTTCCTTTTTATTGAATATATACAAAGATACAATTTTCAGGAAGGGGGAAGCGGCCTATCAAAGGGATGCCATACAACACACAAG
>UZAN01047314.1:0-10036 GCA_900618425.1 Echinostoma caproni
GGTCGGTGTTTTCGGGTATGAAAATGCTAGCTCCACACCGACGTGTTTGCTACCTTAGTTACGTGATTACCACCGCTCGAGCCTAACTTTGTTTTATTTACTTAACAAACACGGTGTGGCATTTCAACTGGTATTCTCAAGCACTGGATCCTACTACCTGGTAAAAAATAATTCATTTACCAGAGAAGCATTTCAGTGTAGATGATAGTGCATGTTCTATTTACTCTTTTGCTTCGAACATCGAATAAAACACTGTATCAGCCCCGTTTGATTTCTTTTTAATGAGGGAGAGAGAAACTAGTCCACCACAAATCATCAACTATCAGCACCCGTATTTCTCTGACATTATTTGACTCGATCGATGCTAATCCACTTCATGAAACATGCTCTTGTCTAGTCCGAGCGAGACCGCGACAGAGGCACAAAAATCGTACGCGGTCGGCTAACGAGTTTCAACAAGGACGGAACACCTGTGCTCTGCGCTTTACCGTGCATTACACTTAACTGCAATCACAAAACCAGTCTAATGATTTTGGCGGTAGTCTGTCCAGGTTTCTGATTGTGACTTTCATTTATGGACATTCTGTCAAAACCCTGACTTGCGATTTCTAGTGTGCTCATGAGATTGTGATCGACTGTAGTTCACTTTCCAATGCCTATGACTATATGCTGCACCAAACTGTTTCACTTTCAAAAGAACGATCCAAATCGGTCATTTTGTGTGTACATAAACCGGGTTGTGTCTACTCATCATTCACTGTAATAATTTGCTATCGATTCGAGATGGGAGCATGTCGAACACGTGACCAACGTTCCAACGGATCTGGTCCCTCAAACACAGCCAATTAAAGTTCGGATGGACTAGATGACTTGTGACGCGGACGTTATCTGGATCCGGGTATCTGCCGGAAGTATCAAAAATGAAGCCAAGATATTTGATGAGTCGCAGGAAGAAGCTGGCATTTGTTTTCGCGCAACCAGGAAACTGTAGTCTTTAATTCTTTGAAGGACGAACGTGAGACGGGAGGACAATTCCTCGATAAACGTGCCAACTACGAGGATGTCGTCTAGCTACGCGACTGTAACAGGTAGGTCAGAGAACAGGGTTTCCATCACTTTTCAAAAGATTACCGAGGCAGCCTTGACGCCAAACGGAAGGCGGGTGAACTTGAACAGGCCGCGGTGGGTGTTGATGGTCGGAAGCCGTTGGCATTCAGGGGCCCCCTTCACAAGCATTGAAGATGTCACCTCGGCTGGTGATAAAACGTAAAGTATCCAGCTCAGCAGAAAGGCGAAGTGGAATTTCGAAGTAATATTCTGATGAGTGGAGTTTAGCAAAGGAAGTGCTGCCGTTGAGAAACGCGAAAAGGTCTTCGGGGACCAGAATAGGGTAGCAATTCGGAATAAGCATGGCTGAGAGACCTTGCTGAGACCGGCACAGATGTTGATTTCGACAACTGCCTTTTTTGCAACCACGATTGGTGCGGCCAATGCGGAGTGTAAAATGGAGGCAGGGATACCAAGGGTTTCAAGCCGTTCACCAATGGCAGCGCAGCTTACGGAATGGGTCGTGGTGGCCTGAAAGCATTTTGTGCCCCATCGACAAGAGTGAGCGTGGTTGCTTTCGGGTGCAGTGGCTTAGACATTTCTCGAACACTGTGGAGAAGTCGCGGGTGATTCTTTTGGAAAGTTTGGTGGCATTAGCAGGTGCTTGTAACGAGCGGTATATCGCGTTGATGCGAAGCTCGACCAGTCCGAGCTGATCGATCCAATTGGTGTTTTTAGGGTTGAGATCTGACTGGCTGAGATAGCAACTTGTGTCAATGATCGCTTGGTGATTGCACACAGGGCAACATCATTGCCCAGTTTACTCCAATGAGCCGCTGCAGGCACTCTTCGCAGACAACGACGAGGTTCGGATCGCTGGTGAAACCAGTGCTCGCCAGTTGCCTTCAGAGCTGATTATTATGTTGGAAGCCGTGTCAAGCTGGATTCGCATTGATTGGTCATTGATGGATATCGTGACGAATTGGCGGCACTCGGCACGATTGAGTCTGAAAACGGTGGTCGGTCCATAAGACCGAGCGTTTGACTTGACTTCGTGTATCTTGGACTTGCTGGGGAAGGTTTTTGTTTGGTTGCAATTGCGTGTTTGATGCAACCCATGTTTGTGGCCCATATTGTGACAATGACAGCAAGGGTGCTGACAAAACGGTTAGTGCTGGTGGAAATGCCAAGCCCCACAATGAAGGCATGGGACGGTGGATTGTTGACGTCGGTTGTTGGCTTGCTTGGGTGGGAACGATCACTAGTTGAATATTGGGGTGCAGACACAGCTTTAACCCAACGATTGGGAGTGGTTGGCGTGTTGAATGAGAGCTGTTGATGTGCTGGTACTGTTTGTTTATCTGTTGTAGTGGAATTGTTGGGTTCTGGTCAATTATGGCAAGGATGCGCGTCCGGGGGCCGGCGTAACACACGGTCTGGAGACCACAAATGAAGACCAGGATCGGTCAATGAGCCAACAGCTAATATCACGATTGACAATACCTGCGTATGGGACGAAATGGTTGATCCACCGTGTGACAACCTTTAGGCATGGGAAACGGGAGTGGATAAAATAAAGAGAATAGCCAAACGTCTTGATGATGATAAGGACAGTTGAGGGAAATCATGCGAACAGGGTTCACCCGACAGGATGAAGTTGCAGTAGCGAATGTTCTCTACCGGAACAACTTTCCGGAGGAGGAGGAGGAGGAGGAGGCAAACCTTGGAATCGGACTCGCGAGTGGCCGAATTTGGGCATCATTCGGTTGTAATGGTTCAATGACAGCGGTCTTTTGGGAAGTCGGACAAAGATAGAATCGGACAAGTCAAAGACCGTGAGCCCAACAAAACAGACAACAAGCCAGACCACGAGCAAGAACTTTACCGACCCAGTCATCGAGTGAGTAGAACACCAATACTTCCAGGCTGTCGTACCCAGCACAATCCCAAAGAGAACTGGAAGAAACACCTGCGAGTGTGGGTCAATCCCGGAACCAAACCAGACAGCACATGGAGGCAGACCTTCAGGTAAGGTTGTGCATTTGGCTCAATCCAAAACGCTGCGATTGTGGACAACTTGTCTGTTTATCTATAGCTTCCTGGTCCGCCAGAAATGACCTTCAATAGCAAAAACTTCTGAAAAAATGGATAAATCAGGGCGATATGGAATGAAGCAATACCGTTGGAAAAAAAATTTCCAGAAATAATTAGGAAAATAGAAAAATAGACTAAACCTACCTAAGCAGCTTAACAAAAAGAACATTTTACTCCAATTTTAATTATTGATTTTAAACAACTAAAACCAAACAAATGAATTTTCTAGGGTCAGATATTTCAGGGTTCTTGCTGGTACTAGTCGAAACCTTACTACTGTAATGTGTAGCATCCAGAAAAAAATTACTCTTCTTGAATCTTCACTGACCTACTTTCTTTGAAGTTTCTTTGATAAAGGTTTTTCTTCGCCGTGCTTTAATGAATAGGATTTGATCTTGTTAGATGATCATCTGCGAAGTTCGGTACAGGCATACTGGACGGGTGTTGCGTCTCATCCGCCGGACGTATCATTTTTCTCTGTGCTCCTGCCTCGATTTGAATCTCAAATATTCGTCTGTTGGAAGCTGAAACCCTGAACTCTGCGAACATTTCAGAGTGTTCATCAACTCGAATGCAGGATTAAACTAACTTTGTTCGCATATTGATCCCATGCAAAATCACTGACTCCAAGGTCGGTAGACAGTCAGTTGCATAAATTATTAAAAAAAACAAAATATTATAAATGTGGGAATTGAGTGAATGCCCCCATTGTAAGAACCACATCGAAACGACGGATCCTCGGACCCCCGTTTCTGTAAAACGTCGCACCGGTTTAAAGCACAGCATGTTGAATAGTTCTACCTCCTTCCGGCCCCGAACGATTTTTCTAATTGTTCATTTAATCTACTACCACAATTCAGCGATATCATTTCTAATAACAATACCCTTAATGGTATTGAGAGTTCACAAGAAATTGCAGAATGCGTTTTGAATGGAATTTCTACGGGGTTCACCTAGTTTAGTGCATCACATATTAGCTTGTTTGTAAACCTCATCTCGTTGCTTTTGTTGCCAAAATACCGTGGAAACTAAAGATATTTGTTTCACAATAATAAGATAAAACACATTCTGGGATAAAGTTAAACCTACCTCCGAGTTGTTTCCAGCACATTTACGATTGAGAATGTCATGGATAGTGATAAGTTCCTTAAATTCATCTTAATGAGAACGACATTGCATAATTATCTATGCAGCGAGCGTGCTGCCATCGAAAACAGAGTGCTGGCAGCGGTGGTAGAATTTCAACGTGGTGGTGCGGGAAAACGCAACAATCGCCTAAGTTGTCTCAGCACCCACCCACCACCACACTTTACTATTTTAATTTACTGAACACTCAATTTAACTAAACTGTGAGTTGAAATGACCCAAAATCTTACTAGGTCAGAACAAATCGCGAAAAACGTTTTTACCTGCGTAGAACTGTACTCAGCCTTGAAAACGAGGAACCATCATGTGACTGGATTGATGTGAACGCAGTTCAGTCAATTTTCATTCCATTTTTGTATGCCAGTCACACAAGAATATAATCACAAGCTTTCGTCTTCCACATCGTTTCTCTTCGAAATGAATGCGAAGTGGGTGCATTTTTACTTTCATGTTACTAGTCTGCTGAACACCGTGATGTCCGCCGCTTGAGTACTGAAAACGCTAAACAAACCCCGATCTACGCTTTCCAGTTCACAAAAAAATGTACAAGGAAACCGGCATACGTCGCCTTCCCTGCTATCAGTGATTGATCCTCTGGAATGAACGAGAGGTTGTGACGAGGAATATTTTGTTGAGCGCGATGAAATTTCATTATATCCGCCTCATCGGTAAAATGGAAATGTGCCTTTCCAGGTTCGGACCGTACATACGAAGACGAGTGTTTAAGATCTAAGGTCTGATGACATATCTTCGGATAGGCGAGTGGGGATAATATCATTTTAGAGCTATAAAACCAAGACTTCCTGTGGTGAGATACTATCCTTGAATCCAGACCACTGAGCACGTGTCTATCGCATGTCGATGACAGTAGAACTTATCCAGGTGAGAATATCAAACTCTTGGAGCTTTTCTATTGGTTACCTGGAGATTTACATTGAAGTGGATGAAAAGTTGAGAAAATATGGTGCTATAAAATTGAATTTGTTACATCTATCAACCACACTGCCAAAGCCAGTCTCATTACCGTTGTTTTGAGGAAGAAAATCTCCAATCAATACTGGTGCGTACTTATTACCAGTACCAGCATACTGTTTGCACAACCAAAGAATTCACGTTATTGAAACACGTCAAGCACGAAACCATTGCTAATGGATTGATCAATACACAGTGATGTCAACCGTGTACAATAGCACAGACATTTTACTCCTTGTCAAATAAACGTTCCTAGAAAACCCATCAAGTTTAAAGAAGTTTAGCAGACACAAATATGCCATGCAGAACATTCATTCTACACCAACTAAACTAACTCCACGAATCCGAGGAATAACATTCAAACGGCTCTTTTCAGTAGGAACTGGTAGATTGTAGAGTGTATGAGTTTTTCAAATTTTTCAAATTAGGTATAAATACGAATGCAAAAATAGACATTCAGCATCACAGATTGCAAATTAGTTTGATTGCTATTGCCGGTACTCAGTTAGTCTGAGACAATTTTCGGTTTTCGGATGACAGGTGCTATAGATAATTTTTTCTCCAAACTTCCCGTTTAACTCCCAATCATTTTGCTTACGTGTCAAGTTACATCATCATCGGAACTGTTAATTAATATCAGCAAACTGCCTGGAAAGAAAGCCAATGTTCCCTCGAACCTTTACTTGGTTTTGGATGTACTTTTAGATAGAATAATGCTGTGCAGCACAGTAACACTCACAATTAATAATTGATAAATAATAAACAGTGGCACAGTCTCAGTGCAGAATTCGCAATGTGTCCGATGCAAGTTGTCACGGGACATAACTGCCGGCACAAAACCATCAACCGAGAACACAAATGGGACACCGACACGGGGCGCGCACGGTATCACTAGGCTGGACAACAATCAGGGCGATTGCGAACACAGCTAAATGCGTAACATAGTAGACACGATCCATGTCTAACGCGCACCCCCCCCCTCCCAACCCCGCTAGTACAATCACAGCATAATATTGCACGCCCAACAGCATTGGTGCTCTTCCGAAGAGGAGATTGCGAACAGAGCGAGAGAGTGAGAGGGAGCACAGCCGAATGTGTACTGGACACAAGAAGCAAGCTGACTGCTCAAAGTCAACTTACCCGTTCGCATACTGTTGGCGGCAGAGGCTGTGAAATGTCAGTCCAGAAAGGAAGCAAATTACAGAATGCAACAATCCGAGGTCAGAAAATGAGAGTGGACTAAAAAGGAATTAAGGACAAGGGAAGAGAAAACAAAAAATAAACAATATTAAAAGATAGTTTTAGATAAAGTTGTTGTTTTGCATAACGATTATTGGATATAAATGATGGAATGATTTCTTTCACAGAAGTAAATTCAACCGTTTCAGGATTTTTTGCGTCACATGTCCGTCTTCAAATGAATTATATTTAGGTCTCGAGAGGACGTCATGGAAAAAGATTTTAGTTTCCAAGTTCACATCTACCCATTGTTCAGTAAATAACTGAAAAATACATAAAAATAGTGAATCCCAAATGAGAGAAAGGATAACGTACTGACGCTTCTCAGAGAACAGAATTTGGATAATTGGCTTCATCATCAACTAAGAAAGTGACAGCGCAGAAATAAAGAAGTAAAGCAGAAAGGAGACAAAATCCAATAATTAGTTATCAATATTGACTTGCGTGCCTATTCAACTTGAGTGGAAGTTCAGAACCAAGAAAGAATACCTGGAATAAATGACATGAATTTCTATAGTTTTACGCTTGCCCAAAGTTTCACTGACAAAGTTCGGAAATCTCCGCACTGAGATGGTGACGCTGTCGGGAAAGAAAACGGTAGATAGAACAGGTGTATGAATACACAGAAAGAATGCAGGGGCTATTGATCAATGGTTCAATTCAGATCACATGCGGGTATTGTTCTAACTGTGCTCAGTTTCGTGTGCGTAGCTTCGTCTATAGTTTTTTATCTGAGCTTGTCCGGCGGAATTGCGCAGTTTGGTAGCACTCTGAGATGTCTGATCAGAACGAGGGTAAACACACGGGAGGCATTGAGTAGAAAAAAATCACAGTTCATTCACAGCGTTGTTCAATGAAATGATCACACAGTACTACAGTATTGCGAATGCAGCCCGGAGTTTATCACACCGGTGGTCAATACGTTCAGTGTACCTGGATTTCGTAAAATCCGCCTTGGTTGGTGTACAGCTGCACTTTGTTTTATGTTTGACTTAAGGCGCATAAATAAGTCTCATCTGATCTTTGTTTAAAAAAACAACGATTATTGAAGTTAATATTAGTTCTAACTCCTTGCTGGGTATACTGGTATCTGTGAGAAGGCGGAGAAGAACATGCCACTTGCTGTCCATAAGTACCCGCATAAATGAACCGCAAATTAGTTATGATATTCCAATTGAGGGTATTTGACACTGAAAGTAGTCCTTATTCTCTGGCTGGAATTTCGCAATTCAATTTGTTTTGAACGCCTATTGAGATTTGAAGTTCAAATCTATATTTTGCAGTCACATTCGTGATCAGTACACACTACAAATGCTACATTGTGTCACTAAGAGAGCCTTAACAACTAAGGTGCATCACGTGTTTCAGTGCCAATGAGTTACACGAGGCCTTTTCGTGTAGATTTGAACCAGTGGTTTCCCGTTATCTATAACTTGAGGTCGTGAGATATGACTATTTCGATTACTCTCCTAAATCCCTGCATTAAAACAAACGAGTGCATTTATAGGTCATTGGGTAGGTAAATCCCAGCGAACGGACGTATACAGACAAGAGCTATTTAAATTAAAAACAAGCAATCAATTCCACGACAATTGGACTGACAGCGTTCATAAATTTTGGGCGTACGAAACGAAATGATGGAAACCGCTTAATAACACCCCACTAAGTGTCAAGAATGTTGCGTGGACGTTCGTTTACTAGGATTCACCAACCCAACTCGTTCAATTCTCAAGGTCAAATGTTATCCTGTACTGCCGCATTTTTGAAATTCTTGCAGTTTATCCCACAGAAACATCTTTTTTCTGGCTTTTGCTCATTCTGTTAGAGATCGCTTAAAACCACTGCGAAAATGTGTTCAAGCACATCATAAAAATCACCGTGCTGGTTGGCGTGTGGCGCTTAGGTGGCGTTCTGTTGATAATTTGACGCTTCTATTTATCATCTCATGTAACATTCGTTCGCTGATGGGAAAACTCGATGATGTCAAGAGCATGATACACCAAAAGGAATCTAAGGATATTGGGGTTATTCTACTCCAGTGAAGTTGGCCACATCCTGACATTGAGTACAACGTCGTGCATCTTGATGGATTTGGCAAAATCCGAGGCGATCGTAATGTGAAATTCCTTCACAGAGGTGGTGGAGTGGTTACTTTTGTCAACAGAAAATGGAGCAAAAACACCAATCAATATTTTCACTTTAGTACTCCTAAGATAGATTGTATTTTGTTTATTGTAAGCCCCGATTTCTCAGTCACTTTCATCACATTACATCAGCGAACAGTTACATCGCTCCCGACACGCCTGCATCTGATATTCATCTGTTTGTCGACTCTTTCTCCTCACAACTTATAACCGGTTTAGACCAGTCTTTATGCATTGCGGCTGGTGATTTTAGTCGTTTCAATATCTCTTTCCTTACAACTTTAAGCCTGGTGAATTTTCCTACCCGGCTTGGTGTCCAACTTGACGGGATTATTGTAAATAACCCAGAAATCTTCTTCATTCAGAAACGGGCTCACATATGTAGCTCAGAACATTGCTCTAGTTAGATTGCATTCCAAATATTTTTGTCACCAAATGAACCGTACCACATCTAGAACCATCAGAAGGAGAAATCGCACTCCTGACAACTCATCCAGAGTTAGAGATATGGTTTCTTCTAACAATTCCACTGTCTTTTCCAATGTTGATAACTCTCTCAGTTGTGAGCATCTTACATGTTATCTGTGTTGCCCAGTGGAGCTTTTATTTATTCGAACTATAAGATTCTCCTCACCTCTTCTGAAACGGCTTCGTCGTGATAAAGAAAAGGTTTGCATGCCTGGTGGGCACAGTGCTCTCAAACATCTATCAGTAATAACCAAAATGGAAACACGGCACCTAAAGCGGATATATTTCAAAACTATTAAGGAGAAACAGAACTGCCGTGATATATGGTCTACCTTGAAGAAGCTCTGTGTAGCACGAAACAGCTCTTTCCCCGATGTTGACGAGTTAAACCGTCATTTCGCAAATTCTATTGTACGGAACTCAACACCACCTCTATTTACATCTACTGGGGAGAACCCATTCGTCATCCCAGTAGACCTTTTAAATGTACTGAAGTCCCTCAAATATAACGAGGTACATGGCCCTGATTCATTGTCTCCCTTCCTGCAGAAAGAGTGCGCTGAACAACTTGCTTCAACTATTGCCGAGTTGTTCAATTCGTGTATGTCACCTGGAAGCATCCCTGATTGTTGGAGAGCTGCTCGGATAACACCAATCCTTCAAAAATGATTGCTTTCAAAGATTTATTATGGAAATAACTTACAAGCTCATGCTTTTCTGGTCTCATAGGTTCGTGCGGTGGAGTAAGAAACAGTGATACATACAATTCTTCGTGTAAAATGTCACGTGATGCGTGCTTTTTCCACTGCTGCACGCAGCTTCACTTATGTTGGAATGTAAGGTGTGCTAATGTTTCATCGAGCCTCAGTTTGAATGATTGGAGCACAGACGACGTAGGATGGTAGAGAGTTCCAGATCGAACACAC
>UZAN01047315.1:2521-26775 GCA_900618425.1 Echinostoma caproni
ATCAGAATAAAGGCTTAAATATTCCCATGATAGCATTGAGAAAACGAGTCGGTGAGCGAACAACTGTTTTCGGATGTTCCTATTCATGCTCTTACATATCATATGGTGGAAAAGTTCTCACGTAATCATAGCCATTGGCTCATTTTAAGATCAATATTCGGAGGTAGAGAGTAATGGGAGTCTATGCGTGTGTATGTGCGTGTATGTGTGTGTAAGAAAGTTTGACGTGTCAGTCGATGTTAGTTGAAGAAAACATGGAATGGTCAATATATTAACTTCCATAGTTTCGTTCCTGTGAAATATAAACCCAATTTAGTCCGGTGTCTAGTCTTCAGAGCCCGGAAGATTTGTTTAGTAGACACACTGGATGAAGAACTACGCTTCATCCGCCAAACGCTGCAGGACAATGGTTTTCCGGAGAAGTTCATCGATAAGAACATTCGGCTCACTCCGGAGAAGGAAAACGCCATCTGTGTCCCCAAGAAAGAACTACTCATAAAGATCCCAATTAAGGAGGACTAACATACAGAGAGCTTAGTACAATCACTGAAAGCGGCTGTAAGTTCCACCTTCCCGCAGCAAAACTTAGACCATTGTTCTCTACATTGCCGGTGATGCGAATGCAGGTAAAAGACAAACTGCCGAAACTGACCTCATTCATGATAATCTAATCTTTTAAGTACGTCTGTGGCGCATGTTACATAGGTCGTACGGTGAGGCGATTGTCTCAACGTGTTAATGAGCACCACCCGCCATGGTTGAGTCAAGGAAAAACCGGCTGTATCTTAAGCGCCATTGTGGAGCATCTCGTCGGCACCGGCCACAAGATAGATCCGGGGAAAGCTTTTGATGTGGTTTATCGCATCCCAATTAATCTCTCAAGGGCGGCCCGAGTTTGGGCACTAGTTATGGCCAAGGCGATCACCATTCTCTTACTAGGCCCCGACCTGTGTGCCCAAAAGCGATTGGTGCAGGTGCTCCGATTGCCTTGGCCGTTTTTGAAAAATAAGACGGAACATGAGGTGTCACTGGACCCAAATGGGGAAAGGTCACATCAACTAACCCCTTAAACATTCCTACACACACACACATTACTCTCTACCTCCGAATATTGACTTTAAAATGAGCCAATGGCTATGATTATGTAAGAATTTTTTCCACCATATGATATGCAACAGCATGACTAGGAACATCCGAAAACAGTTGTTTGCTGACCGACTCGTTTTCTCAATAAATCAGAATAGTGCTTCACAAGTGATGCAAGACGAGAGTTGTAGACCAGTTTCTTGTACCTTTTCAGTGGCTTCAAAAAGGGTGACGTAATTCTACCGTTATAAACAAACAGGGTTTTCATTGGACAACACAAGTTAAGAATCGATTTAATCGTATCAGTGAACAGATTGGCAGATTTAAAAAACGAAGAACATGAACCAAACCAAGACTGAACAATCACAATAGAACGGTTGAGAAGAGTTATACGGCTGGGCGAAAAGTTCCTTAGATGAAATTGTATCTGAGTACAATGCGCGAATGCTTGATAAGCAATGAGAGAGTATACTTTTGGTCTAACAAGAAGAATACTATGGTCACTGATAGAAACCGGGTCCATCAGTTTGCAAGAGAATAAGTTGGGATGGTTTGTGATCACTCTGTCCAGCACAGAACGTGCGCTGGTAGGAGAATGAGAAAGGTCAGACAGACCAAACGGAAGTAGGGGAGAAATGCTGGCGTGATTGAAATCACCAACAAGACAGTGAAGATTTTCATCTGACAATGAAACTAGAATTGGAATACAGGAATCAAAGGAAGCAGATATATCGGTCCGAGTACACGATATATATACACATTGGTGATGATTGTACTTTTGTGACGAGAAAATTTAAGGTGACAACGAACAGACAAACAGTCAATGCATTTTTCAGAATAGTTATATATAACTTCTGACTTGTCACACTAGGAATTAGAAAATTCGTATTACTTATAACCACGCTTCTCTGATACATTTGACTAGCACGTTTAAAAAGGTTTGCATTTCTGATGATACAGTGTGAGAATATGTATCAGTTAAATAGGTATTTCTGATTCGTTTTTGTATGCTTGTTTTGTGCACAGAGAAGTGTAGAATCATGCCCCAGATAGAGACAATGATCCAACAAAGGCACACAGACAGTTATTCGGTAGTACTGGTGAGACCCTGACGCGTTACATTCATCCCAATGCTTTGGCGATTTGTATCGCTTAGTGATTCATTTGTGATTATAAAACCCCTTTCCTAATCGGCATTGGTTCATGTGTGTTCAGAAATATGTGTAATATACATACCGGTGTTGCAAACGGCGTTATTGTGACGAGAATACACTTCCTGGGAACAAGTATATGAATGAACTGACAAAAGACTACCGGATACGCATGTCAGACCAGCGACAAGAATCGTGAAATCAGTCGTGTGTTTCCAGGGGAGTTTTGTTTAGTAATTCATATACTTCTTATTATGAAATAAACATATACAAATGTATATTTATGGAACTCGGCAATGAGTAAACTGTGATAGATCAGGTTGAATAAAATAGTATATATCACATAGCCTTTGTTCCCGATGAATAACAGACGTTGAGATCAGCCCAGGAGAAAACAAATTGGGGTTGTATGGTATGAAAATATTTAAGTCGTCATTAGCACTGTTCAACTGATTGCGTTTGTCGGAGTTTAGCTGTGAATCAGTCTGATTCTCGGATAGCATTATATGAGATAGTTGTTCCATATTCTCCCGCACTACACAGTCCCACGCATGACATTCGATCTCTGAGACAGTTATTTTATTGGATTTTAGTGTTGGCGTGATTGCTTGAGACAAAAAAACAATTCAACAAATATATACAAACACGTTGGTTGATTGGTTGGTTTTCTTATCCACTTAGCTTTATTTCCGTCAGGCACCGGTCACGTTGACTGAAATCGAAGCGTCAACAGAGAACAAAACTGTTGTTCTCGCTCACTGACTCTCTCTTTGACCAATGGAATCGTAACGCCTGGGAAGTAAAAGCAACTTAGTAACTGTTCAACAACACATTTAGGTTTTCGATTCTTGGCGATGTTTTGAGCATTGAAGTATATTTTCCCACTTAGACAAAAAAACAACAAACTCGAGGGGTTTAGTAAGTGACAATGAGGGAAAAAACGAAAATTCCTCAATATTGGAGATTCCCGCACAGGCAGGTATTTGGCAGTCTACTTGAATGCATCTTGTCAGGCAAATAGAATCACATTAAGTGAGGCGGCATGTTTGATATTGCAGATTCCACCGAAATGGAGATAGCCGAGTATCCCTATTTTGAGACAGCTAAAGTGAGCTGATGTTTAAAGAACTGTGCAAATGTCACAGTTTCTTGATAGTCTATAGTTATGCAGCTGACGAAGCTTTCATACTACGCAAAATAGTCCTGCTTGAGCCACTGCGCCCATTAATAATCTCAGAGAAACGGAACAGATGACCTCAATGAACACAGTGTTGTTTGATAATAAGACTGACTGTTTAGTGAGTTAGGATGGCCAGTTGTTGACGCAACCAAAAGTATCCAACTCCCTGTGCTTAATTTGGGGCATGCCAAGGTTGAAGTTAGCTTTTGTGAATTGTTTTACAGGGTATTTGGTAGTCAATCGGTTTAAATGGCTGGCGTACCATTGCGCTCTAAGGTCTGACGTGCGTACTGCTCCACCGCCACACAACTTTGGCCACGACGTAACGTGGCGACTTTCAGNAGAGCATCAATGAGTTCACTCGGGTTCCCTACTACACTAAAGACTCATTTACCCATCTATCTGACCCGACAAACACTGATTTATATAAACGTAATGGTAAAGGAATTGAAAACGAAATCACCTGAAACATATATTCGCCAACATTTCATTTGTGAATGCGCACCTTGTGATTAGCTGCGCTACGTTTGTGTACAATGTTGCATTGGAAGTCATTGCTTCTTTTATGCCATGTTCTCTCAACGTTTCTATCCCAGAGAATGAACACTACGCCTAAAGAATATTGATTATTCTTCTGTGTTATCCAACTCATATGGTTCTACCCGAACTGGATTTTCTGCTCCGAATAAGAAACGAAAGTGTACCGGGTAGCAGACTGCGCTTGCACACGTTCCTCCTGTGAAGATGACGGTTCCCTCATTAATCAGTTCCAACATTTGCTCACTCACTGTATTGTCACAAATTTTCCAACTTACTTTTCATTCTGCTTGGAAGCATATAACGCTGACTAACATGCCATGTCGCTATTTTTGGAATTTAATAACTTTTTCGATTTCTCCACAACATAACAGGAGCCTGTAATTGGTTCACGTATGATAACTTTATAAATAGCCTCATGTGATGAGGGGTCAGTTATTAATTTTTCTACTTTTGATGTTGTTTTACAATGTCTGGAGATGAATGTGATTGGATATCAGTTTGCTTGCAGTACGTCTGTAAAACATTCCCTTTCATCGTGTAAAGTGTCCGGTTTGTAACTTTCACGCTCGCATTTAAATAGTGTGCAAACGGGACCAATTTTATATCACATGGAGAGGAAGCTGATGAAATGCAAATATTGCCCAGAACACGTGTTTTTTCGGAAGAAAGATCTTTTAATTGATCCATCCGATTAATGTGTAACACTTATATCTTAAACTCGATGTTGCCGTTCCGTCTGTCGTGACGCACTAGATGGAATTTGGTGTAAATTGTGGGTAATAAATGGAGTACGTTTTCTCCGTCTTCCTTGATGTTCCTTATAAGGAAGATGTCATCAGTATTGCAAAAGTAAAGACTTAGTTGTGAATCATTCCCTTCACGCCTTTTCTCATAGAGGACAAGAAGTTATATTCGTAAGAACCGGGCCCAGTGGACAGCCCATGGCTACCTCGCTTATTTGACCATATTCTTGTCCAAAGAACAGAAACCTAACGTAGCAGGTGCATAAGAGTCGAAGTTGCAATAGTTCACCGTTAAGTAACCCGATCTTTTCCTCAATTGTCTGACAATTAAACCCGATGGCCTCGTGAAGCGGAACATTTTTCAATAGAGATTTGACATTCGTTGGAAACATCTACCTTAAATATTTCTATGGGTTAAATCATCTCAAAGCTATTCTTGATATTACACTTAGCACCTCATTCTCTCACCGGGGAACGAAATTTAGCTATTCGGCTTACTGGTCCCAGTTGGGCTGAACTTATCATTCTGTGAGTGGGTCTTAATAGAATGTCTTCCTTCTGCAGCTTCGGTAAGTCGTACATTCGTGGTGTTTGTATTCGCCTCGGGCGTAAACATGTCTCCGGTGATTCTTGAATAAGGTTTGGCTGAGTTCGTTCTCAGTCCCTCACGCAGATTTTCTTCACTAATCCAATGGGATTTAGTCGCTGAGTCATTAACATACTCTCTGTTTATCGTTTACCTGCCTGTTTCACGAAACTTTTGAAAGCACAAAATGATGAATCTGTATCACTGTTATCCATAGTTTTGGTAGGTTTGTGCAAAGCGAGAGAGAAGAGAGAATTTGTCAAAGTTTAACTTTACATTCCTCTATTTAGCACCAAATTATTCACTTCTGGTAATTCAAAGTTATCCAAAGGTTTTCACACCGTACACCTTTGCAGTAAGTGATTTGAGTAATGGTTATATGCGATGCACCCAGCTAAGAACTCTATCCACACACTTTGCACTACACTCGTGCACCTCGAACTCACAAGTGCGCTCAACTGACATATCTCGCTGACGGTGGGAGACAAAATTAGAGAAACTAAAAACAACCGTTTTCCGTCACAAACGTGAATTGAGAAGTCAGAAACATCGGTTTGCACAATGCGTCCCCAATCATTTTACTGTATCTGCATCGGAAAAACGAGATGAGCGGTCAGAATATGTTTGTTGTGTTACACTGATACGTTCAATCAGGTTGACATGTCCAAGTTATTCAGCGAGATATCACATACTGTCACTGCGTTAATCACAGACAATTGCACAAATCGTTAGCGGATTACAGGATACCCTGAACAAATCACTTCTCCCTCATTCTATACAGCACTGGGCGGAATACAGAATGTCGTTCTGTTCCCATTTTTTTCGTTCCGATTACACTACTTCTTTGACTACTCATCATCAGATGATGTTGTTTTCGCAATTTCCCTTCGCAGATGCTATTTCCATCCTTACATTTAACCTTTCTAAACTTGCTGCTGACCTGCTGCTTGCTTACTCTTAACACGTAAACATACTATCACCATTCGTCAGGGTGAACCGCTGTGCCAAAATTGTAGAATCCTGTCAAACAGTAAAATTACAAGGTAATGCGCTAATAAATAACTCACAAATGTTAGATATCTTGGTGTGTTAAATGACCGCGAGTGATATTGGTCTGACCAGGTTATTTGTAGAGCATCAACTTTGGATTAATTAGTCCAGTCGATTGTTTACAGGAGTTACCATGAAATTCTGCCAATTCATCATACTGCACAACATACAAACTCGTGTCACTCATTATTCACAAAATAATAAACAATCATTATCATTCAATGCACACAGATTTAGCAAAAATGCGCCCGGTCTTCTTACACCCGATCCCCTGCATATCTCTGCATATCTGTCCGCTCTCTGTCTCCGTAGCCAATCGAACACATGTGGTGCCTTACTCTTTCCAGATTCCTCGCTTCCTCACTCATTTTGTAAGTTACGTTGTGTTTCTTTCTTGCTTTCCACAATTCTGGTATAATTGTACTTGCCTAACTGGCTCTACTTTGGTATACGTAGCTGTTTATTATTCATCTGTAGGGATCAGTGAAGCATATGTATACTTGAGTTGATTGAAATAGAAACAATCCAACTGTTTTCTTTTTCGTCCTTCAAGGGAAAGAATCAATAATCTGTTCAATAATTCCAGTGGACATGGGAGAACCGCTAAACTCACATATTGGCATAATTTGAATCAAAGAAGCCAACAACACAGGTTTGAGCAATGCATCGCCTGGATCAGTTCGCTGCATCTGTACACGTGCATAGTGCGGTTTATGTGAGCATTTGTATGCACGTATACACATACAGATGCGGTAAAATAAAACAGGATACGTTGTGTAAACCTGTGTTTTCGGCTCCTCTATTCAAATGCGTTACGGGGAAACTGTTCTTCCAGTGGCCTAATTGCCGTCAAACATTTCCCTGTTTCTATTTGCTGGACACCCTGAGGTGATCCAATTCATTTAATTCAGCTGTGAACACGTTTTTTTTGCAATCCAGCATTTTCTGGAGTATTTCCAATTTTGATTTGCAAATGTTCTCTGGGTTGTTTTTTTTCCTCCTGCTGGTTTATGACGCTCTCTGTGAGTGTGTGACAGATATTGATGGGAAAAACTCAGATTGTGTGTGTGACTACTAACTCAAATGGATTCACTTCCAATGCAGTAAAGGAATAGGGTTGGGGTGGGGGGCGGATGGGCAGGAGTTGAAGATACAGACTCTCGCTCTTCCATTTGTCTCAATTTATAAAATTAAGGAATATCACGTTTGCGAATCGAGCAGGCACAGGCGCACACACACAATCGGAGCATGACCACACACACGCGCACGCACCACCGCATACTCGCGTGCACACAAGCGCACGCACATACGCACGCACGCACGCAAGAACGGAGCAACTTTGTGTGTGTGTGTGTGTGTATGCATGCATGATGCGTTTGCCCAATGACCGCCCACGCGCCACCAGGATTTCGATAGCACAATATCCTTACCGATGGTCCTCCGTACAACACACGTATCTGGCATTTTATCACTTTTATGGATTCACCTGAACGCACTGTATTTTAGGTGGTGAAAAAAAGGGGACTGTTTTATCTGATGGATGATTTTTTGTCGACATCACTTCCCGAGTGGAAATACAGACGTGAATTTCCCGTGCGATATCGTTTTCTTTTTATAGGACGTTGATGAAATCGCATCAGAAATTGCGGGGTTTGGGGGCGCGGGAGTTTTGCTTCCACTGACCAAGGAATTTTGCGAGAATCAGTATATGAAAAAGAACGGGTTATTGAAATTCATCAACGCGATCACTTTCATGAAAAATAAATTTCCGTCATTTGAGTCGGGAAAGTGGTCGCGTGAAAGGGGTCCTGATTGTTCTCATTCAGGATGCGCGGACGGTTTAATAGGAACTGAGTGAATAGGTTATCGATAGAACTCACTTCATTTTCGGCAGCACATCATGAACCCCCTTAAGGGGGTTCTTAGTTTCTTCGCCCTGGAAGACGGTAACATCAGAATGGGCTTTCAAGGCTATGTGAGGACAGCAGTGAAACGTCACTGTATCGTTGCTGATCGTCATGTACATAATGCCAAGCCTCCATAATCCACCTACAGAGCAATTATTACTACTACCCTTCAAATTACACAGTACAATCAAGTCAAGGAACGCTTTACTCACTTAAAGGGTGATTTCTGAGCAGCTTGGGATTTGGTATTCGCATACTACTTATTGTAAAATATTCTACAAAGACCAGCAGGTCACGTTTGTTGCGGTTAGTAGCATCTAACATACAAAACATCGAATCACAGCATTAATTCTCCGATGAACTAGCTCTGAAACAGCTGTCTATCCAATGGTCACCTGGTGTTGCAAACAAGGTTTTTGTGACGAAAATACACTTCCTGGGAACAAGTATATGGACGAACTGGACGCGCGTGCCTGACGAACGGCAAGAACCGCAAAACCGGTTGTGAGCTTCTAGGGAAATTTTGTCCAGTCATTCACATACTACTTATTGTAATTCCCAATAGTGACACCAAGGAAGGGGAGTGCCTTAACCACTGCTAGCAAGGCAGAGGAAACTATTTAAAAATGTTAATTAGTGGAACTACTTCTGTGGCTGAGAGGGTCGCAGTGGCTTACAAACACATGCTTACAAATTCACCAATGGGTATTAAAACCTGCTCAGTATATAATTGTACGAGAATGGAGAAGCTGGGTTTGATACATCCTGAGTCAGAAAAAGGAATCGCAGCAGCGAATTAACGATCTAATTCAGCAATAATCGGACAAGGTAGACTATATGTCACGACCGGAACAATTTTTCTTAAAAATTCAACAAGGAGGTCGGAAATTTCTGCAATGAATAGTTTTGAGTAACTCCTGTGGTAACGAAAAATTTTACAGCGATCTGAATTGTTGATAGGAGTTCGCTGAAGAAAAACACAGGGACTATTCACGGGCCATTGAGTTGGAGAAATGTACAAAGGTAAGTAAGCCGAAGCTAGTTAACAAGGATGTCCATAGCGATTCAAGTCGCCGGTTGCACTACACAACGAGCCAAAATATATGGATACGGTATCCGCAAGATATGTTAATTCCGTGACAAGTATACCAAGTGTTTCGTACATGCCTGCGGCTTAAGTGCGTACGTTCTGCCAAACTGCGCNCGTTAATTTGCTCGTTCCACAGACGTTATCAATTGATATCTACTCAGATCGATCAACCTCACGCACTTGCCTATGCCAACACTTTTGGCCGACCTGGATCCGATTCTGATTAGCCGTTAGTTCTATCACTGCTCTGTTGAACATACGCTTGACACGAGTTATTGTGAACGAGTCATAATAAATCTATCTTACCCTTACTGTTGTTTTACTTTGCTAACGGGCTACGGGTCCGAGATTATGCTGTGTGAAATCCAAACCTAACACTAGGGACAATGGATAAAGTCACAAAGCAAGTTCAAACGAAGTCGGCTGAGAAAGCAAGCTGGTAAAGAACAAAGGTGCTATTAGTTTTGTCTGTTGAGATGTCAGAGTGTTGTTACACCAAATTCATTGGACTGGGTTGGGTCTCATCCATACAGTGCGGATCCGTTGACCTCCAATTGGGGATCGAACCCGGGACCCCACAGGTAGAACGCAAGCATACCACCCACTCGAATATTACGTCATAATCAGTCACTCAATAGTACCGAACACAAACAACATGTTTCACTTTTCATTCGACATCCGTGGATGACGGATCACGGATAAACGGTTACATATGCTAGCACGGATTTCCAGGTCGCCGAAACTGTCATCCTCGTGGCCCGAGTGAGCAAACGTTAGAAAATGTGAACATTTGCGGTACAGTACAATCGATGGACTGTTAAAATACGTTAACTGAGGTTTTCGTTGTATTTTACTGGTAACAGAAATTAATAACATCGTTGTAGTTATTTCTATCACTTTCTATCAAGGACAGATTTCTACCACCGGTTTGAAATACTCCCAATTGAACTCATAATAAATGCATTTTGGAAGTAGTAAAATCGAACAGTTTCTTTGAGATTAAAATATGCATACAGTAAATTACATTTCTATACAGAACAACAACTGCCAAGTCTCCTATTTAAGTTTGAATGGTTTGAAAATTAGGCGAGGAAACCTGAGCGTCGTAACGTCTGATTGAAACCGATTGTGTTTCCCAAATGGTGCCAACAAGCGGTCATTAATTTTGTCTAACATGTTCAACACCTGTCTTTTGTATTAGGGCTAACGAAGTGCAGGCTGAGGTTATTTGAAAATAGACTTTTACGTAAGTTGTCCCTCCCTCCTCACTAAAATAGCAATGATTGCGATGGATTTGCCTAACTTTTCATAAACAGTCAACTCCTGATACCCCTATTTTCATATATTTCGGTATCTCGTGATGTTAAATGTAAAGCTGTAAGACTATATCTTTAAATTATCCAGGGGTGTATCTGGAAGTATGGACAGATATCGTCTTTTTCATGCAAACCAACGTCTCCTTCTCCTCTCTTATGGACCTTCGGAAACGCTATTTTCCTAGTTGGCCAAATCTTCCCCTCCTAATTAGAGGTTCTTCAGAGTTCTTCGCCACCGGCATAACCTCTAAGCCTGTTTTTCTCTGACTTTCGGCCGATCAATTTTCCCCTTCCAGCTATTCCGCTCATAAACCGTGGACTGATCTTCCCCACCCAACCTCTTTATATCAACCTTTAGAAATTTGTTCGTAATTCATTTTCTCTAGGTAGGGATTGAACAATAGCTTGTCTATCTTGGGCTTCATTCTCAAATGTTCCTTCACAAGGTACAAGTGAGAAGACCCTCTTTGTATATCCTCCGCCTAAAGGTTTCAACTGTGCACCGACATTGGATAAAACAGCTTGGACACACTTTGCATTCGTTCTTCCTGGATCAATGCCTCCCGGTGATCTTTCCTGGTTCAATACGGAAGGATATGCGCGTGGTATACACAGTACTCAGCTATTTATCTATATCCTGTGATTTACCTTTGACACTCCCTCCAAGTATAAAGAAACACAATCAAACACGTACAAAATGCATATGTTGTCTCCGTACTTTCTTATCTCATCAAGATTTTATATCACTTAGACCGTATGGTTCGCGATCTATCCACGCAGTATTCATACCATACTTGTAATACATTCCAGTATTCCTCCACTTTTCAATTTTTTGGCACTAAGATTGTGAATACACATTGGAGTGATTTTTTGACTTCATTTGTATTCGACCGTAAATTCTCATCATTTTATAATACTCTTAGTATACTGGAATTGAACATTATGAATATTCACGTGACTACTTCAATAACAGAACTGTTTTCTCAATGAGTAAACTTCTTCATTTTGCCCTAATTAGAAAACAGGAAAGGTCAAAATGTGACGTGAAATGAAGTAATGATGTTGCTATTCAGATTTGCGGAGATTAAGTCCCACAAACAGTCGGTGGCTGAATGTGAGCCGGAGCGTAGGTAGTTCGTCTGCCATAGCCAGTACAAATCCCTTTTCACTTCAAGGTCTTCTCTGAAACCTATTCCCAGCTCCACACATCCATAGAGCCATCGACTTTTTCGTTAAAGACACCTTGGACTGGTGTCATTCACATTGCAAAACGTACCGTTCGGAGAATTTCCTAAGAGACTAGTGTTATAATTCCAGAAGATGGTTCTGGTCGAGGGTAGTTGTTTATTGAGGATTTCAGAGGAGATATCAATAATTTGGCATACATAACCCGGAAATCTCATCACGAAAATACCATCTTAGTTCCTGGTCGCCCGACGCGTAATGGACGTAGCAATCGATAGTTATTCTCTGAGATAGAACAATTTGCCCTTGGTGATCTTGTTGGTCTTTGATCGTTGAAATAAATGACCCTCTATGTAACCTACTACTCACAATGAGTAGTACCTCACAAAACCAGTAGAACCACTCACAGTTAGTTTGTTCAGCTGGACGTTATATTCGTTCGTTCGTACGCATCAAATGTTACAAGCGGTATTTGTTCATAAAAGTGCTGTGTAAAATCAATTAGAGTGCGTTATCATAAACGTATTCCGAACAGAAAAGGATACCGGACTGATCGTATACTCCGACGTTTTCAAGTTTACCTTGTTGTCGCGGTGAAGAAAGCTATCAATACAATACAAATGTGCAATCGCTTCCCAATATTATGGCAAACTATAGTCCGTTAACACTAATCAAACATAGTTATGATATGCCTCTGTAAGTTGGATGGGTAATTCAGTTCTACAAGTGTAGCCTCGTAGTTCAGCTGGTAGAGCGTGCGCGTACAAAGCTTAGGTGGCGTCCATGCGTGGGTTCGAATGCCACGGAGGTTACTGAATTTTCACAATCGTCATAGAAACCAATCAGATAGTTTACCATCCGGACTAGTTATATTTTTCAAATCAGAGTGTTTCTTTTTTCCTTTGGAATGGAGTACAGAAATATTTATTCACTCATGAAAACTGCGATGAAAAATAGTTTTATGAACACTGCATTGACACACTCTTGACAAGTTGCCATGCACTTTGAATGCGAGTCGTATTCAAGCCTCATTGGATCTTTTGGTTCATGGTGCTTGCATTTCCCCTCGCTTGCAGACTGTTAGTTAACTAACCCTCTCCACGGAGAACCCCTTCTGTCTGTTAGCGTCTCCAGCTCACACAGAGAGACAGCCGGCTGTCTCACTCATCGGTTCACGGGGAAAGCCTGCCGCGTACTCGAGCGCAAGCATACTACACCATCCAAACTGGTTGCATGGATTTTTCTGTACCGAATAAAACATGATCAAGGAGGGGTGCTTTGTATCCTAGCTAGATCGTTGTTGTATTAATTATGATTATCATTCTGCAATCAAGTACTCTCGTTCCTGTGACTGACTTATATGAATTCCCAAGGTTCAGTAACATACTTCCAAGTAAAATTACTCATCCGTTAGTTACTTTTATAATAAATTATCGTGATCGAGGGGAACTGGATAATCCACATTCCCGGGTAAAACACGAAGAGGCAGAGGAAGTTAACTGAATCCAACCACATACACACAAGTGCCGAATGGATGAAATAGTAATCTGAACTGCGTGATTACGGCCATTGCTCTATCAGTCTCCTAATTAACAACATGGTAAGGATTATTTTTAATCGCTTTTCACGTACAGCCGAGGGTAATACTGTGGCCAGAATTTCCCTCACTCGGTGTGCAGCCACCTGTTTTGCCCATATTGCTGACAGATCAATCTGTTCCCATTGTGAAGATAGTACTGTACCGGATCGACGGCCAGTGATAGAGTGACGCGCAGAAAACGAACCACAAAGTACAGGCAAATAGAATACGAGTTCAATAAACTACGTGTATACAGCATACCTCAAGTCCTGAGCAATCCGGCTCAGGAGCCGGGCAATATAAGATAGAATTGAACGAAATATTGAGTTCAGTCACTCCCTAGGCACCTTCAGATCAAAGAATGAAGAACACCAGCGGGAGCGACATATTTAAAGGGGTAAACCGACTAATCACACATTCAGTGTATGCGTACGGTATTTTGTCGGCCATCCATGTATACACGCGTCTTAGTGGAACATGGAACACACGATATGTTATAGAGCGGCTCAAATGAGAGTTCCAGGGAAAGTGGACCGCTGGCCACTTGACATACGGACTGATGCTGAACGAATACCAATCAATTACATCGGAAGGGTGGGTGGGGAGCACAGGTCACAAATACAGACGGGAGACGAGTTTGCTGGTACCAAAATGACTCCCAAACGTACTGTGTTGTCTTTAGATTACCCGCTCCCTCATCGGGGCTAGGGATCAGGACATAGGATAGGAATATTGTTCGAATACTGACAGTTGTTGGGGCACGGGTTATGTCATATAATGCTGTATGTGAATGGAATCGCAAGGGTTGAAGACTGTGAGTGAACATATTTTAACGTGTCCATTAAAGTGCATCAAACGTGTCCAAGTCAGGTGATCTGCTAAGAAGTTTATATGCAATGGCCCAGGGGCGATGATCAATTGATGTTCTATATATAAATGGCAGATAACTCTACGACAATGTGGGATGGGGTCAACCGGATAGAGGAAATAGTACAAAATTGAGTGAATTTCTCCAAAGCGAGTAGGTCTTTACAATTGGGTAACATGGGAACTGTCATGTTTCCAAGTAAAACACCCCGATTCTCCAAAGCTGGCCGAATCTATCAGCCACTTGAATGATACATTAATCCGTGCGCAAATTTTTAGTGGGATAGCACCACGTACACGGAAAGCCCGGTTGTCTTTAGCATTATGGGTGACCTATAGCCAGAATAAGATATTTTGTTCACTGTATTGTTTTTACCTCAAAACGAGGATTAAACTGTGATGGGAGTGGTACAAAGAGAGCCCGGTTAGCGAATGAATCAAGAATAGGGCCCAGCCAGCTAGACGCGCAGACGTAGCGGCTGGAAGTACTTCACGAGACAATGCCGTCTACCGCCTGAACCGAACGAATCGACAATTTGTTAGGTAAAATGACTATTCTTAACAAAACTGACTAATTTTCGGGTATCTTCAATTAGGAGCATCTCGAATCAATACTAATCTCGCGGAGAATAATCAATCATATCGCGTCATACGGAGACATTCACTCCGTCCGTCCGATCCGTGACTTATGATCGATTGAACTTTGCTAACTGTGTACTTGATCGGCACAATCTTTTTCTTGCATTAATCGATGCTATTTTGGGTCACATATAAGCATCAGAGTAAAACTTGTAAATTGACTTGCTTCCTGTGTGTCAAGTACACCGCTGTGCACTAACTGTGTTCTTGCTTACGTAGCTGGGAGAAGGCTACTAGTGCTCGTGGCGTCCAATCTGTGCTGTGATCGTACGCGTGAGGCTAGACGATTAGTGTGGCCGTTGAGGTACGTGTGTTCCTCGTGTTTCATCGTGTGATATCTTGTTGTGTTTGCATTGTGATCAAACGAGATCCGGACACAACACAAGTACAGCCCGACAGACAATCCGCAGGTAGCTGGAAAGATATCCACCGAATACCACAACGTCGGAGCTGTCGACCAACGAATCGCGCGCTATGATCGGATCAAATCAGTCGGAACGGCACGCGGAAGAAGAGGTAACATAAACGCCAAGTGCGGACCAAAACCAACAGGGATTGACCAACAAAATGAGGCATGAATCATCCTGCCACGCGGTTAAGAATTGAACATATATAATTGAACACGTACACCGGTTGTTTTTGGATTTGATCAATAAACATTTTCCCAGCCAGCTCGCCTTCCCTCTACAATACGAAAGCAATGATTGCCCACTAACACTCTGTCAATGGCAATAGAACGTTCTTTCTTTTGCAAATAGATTAAGATAACCATGGAGGCTTGGGAACCAATGCCTTCCTGGCATTGTTCTCAAGTCAAGTCAAGTATTTGCTTTATGCACCCCGAAAGGTGGATATTCAGCAGAAGGCGATAGCTGAATCGTGAACTCATTACCCGGTATAGATTGCTGAACAGTTCTGACTGAAAACTCACCAAATATCTGAGCCTTAAGGAGGTCAATTGGCTTGGGAATGTGTTTTTCGGTCTCCCTGCGGAACCCAAACGATTTTATAGGATCTTTAAAGAGTGTTAGTGATGTCAGCAGAATCAATTTGTTTCGATGTTGGTGGTGATGGTGGATCCAGTGTTCAAATCTAATGTCTATTTTTCTGTAGACCACACATTTTAGGGATTAGCATGCTGTTGTTTTGCATGGAGTGATGGCGAATAGTTATTAGAAAATACCTATGCAGATGGGAGCAGTTCTCGGTCTCGTTAGATGATGAAGGGAGGTAGTTTTAAAAGTCGAATTAGGCACATATCCCAAATTACTACTCACAAATCACGGACGCAACTGAAACGTTGAATAGCAAAAAGAATCGCAAGAAAAAGGCCACAGAAACAGCTGTTCGTTTATTGAAAGAAATCAATGAGATAAAATAATTTATATAAAGGAATTTTATTGGTTATGTAGATACCTACCGATGACCTGCTTGTATTCTTGACGTCATACAGCTTCTGCCTGGACCGCACGATGTCTGATTGGTCAACACGATAGGCCTGTGGTTTCGTTGTCCAGAAACTGTAACGTATCGCTCCGTGACTGGTGTAATCCCGTAGACTAGGATCACCACAGTGCCACTTAGTAAACGTGCTCTTACAAAATATCACCATTAACTTTTGATGTTGTTTCTAGAAAATCTTCACTTCCACGCTCAACTTAGTCTACTTGCGGATCAAACTTCCTAGACATAATTTGATTACACATTAAAACCGACCCCAGATTGGAAAAAACGAATGGATAGTGAGTGATACTCCGGTGTTGGATTCACAGCTGTAGTAGCAGGATTTACAATCTCTCGCATTGTAAATCGTACAAAGGGAGTGAATGTAATTGAGTGAAGAGCGAGCTTTAGGAGTATTGAGTTCCACCTCGGACCGTCACAATTGATTTTCACAGTGTTCCACTTGTTTTTTTTTACCTGGCCACGTGACTGACAACAAATTATTTCTTGTTTTCAAAGGAAATTCGTCAATTATTTTGATATGAAAGACGAACCCCAGTCGGAATGTGTACGTGGGATGAATGGCACATTGAAAAGAGAGGATAGTTGAATCAGTCATCCGATGAATGTTAACGAGATCAAATTAGCACATAAGAAAAGGTAAAGAAAATCAAGAATATTCCTTGAATATCTATATCACGTTCCGCTTTTTGGACATCTAACATAGTGGACACTTAAGATCAATAGTTGGCAGTTTAAATGGAGCTGTAGATTTGATAATTTTTCTGCAGACCAGTTACAAAGTTGTGGCGTTAGTTCAACACAACTTTCGGTCATAAACTTTTATTATTCATGGGGGTGTGGAAACTGTTTTGTTCTCACTAAGTGTAACATTATCAATGACAGAAACAAGTAAAATTCTGACAAAATGCAGGAAGTGGAGTGTCACCGGTTACTTATTATAGGATTTGGCGAAAAATTCCATGTCTTGCACCAAACATGAAACCCACTGGCTGTTGTCCATTTCAAGTGCAAACAGAGAAAATATTATTTGTACTTTCGGGTGGATTTTGCTAGCATCTCTTTTAACAGACGAATGGAGTTTTCCCTAGTGCAACCAATTTGGAGAACATAACGCTACAGTCGTTATTCTCGAGCAGGTTTGAACCGGGTTTCATTGGATACCCGGGTTCACAGATGATTCAATCTGGGAACAATAGTCCTCGGGCATTCATTGCCGAGGAGCCTGTATATCATCATAGCGCTGAGTTTTGTCTTGGTCTGTATTGACTATAACAATTACTACCACAATATTATTCATTGTAAGCAGTCCACCGGCAAGCTTCTTTTTCTTATAATTTCATCCGACGTGAGTGTAAACCAAGCAATATGGATGATCATCGCCAAGGGTATTCCGACAAATCGGTGCACATTGCAACAGATCTCGAAGGTGGTGTAGGAACTTTCACATTTCCCAAATGACTCTCTTTTGCTGGGTTCCACAGAAGCCCAACCGAATACACTTGACCGAGATGGGCAATTAATAACGCTTACTGATCAATTATTGAGTACAGTCAGCTTTTCGGTTTTCAGCATTTTGTGGTGGTTTTCGAACAGTCAAGCCCGAGTAATATTATATATGCTTCACACACGTCTGATGCAAGACTGTGTGCCAAACAAATCACGGCATCATAATCTTTATAAAAAGCTAATATGTTCTATGATTGGTTTGTAGGTTGTATAGTACCAGTTTGCCCAGGCCAATGCAGGTAAATTTTCTGCACGAATCTACAACAGAAGCCTTCAGCCACCCAAAGCCTGACCAATAAGGTGGTGTATGAAAACCGCAGTCCACTGGGACCCGTGTCCAGTTCATCGGATCATACGCCCTTTGGACGGGGTCAAACTTCCAAGGTGCTCAATAGACCTGGATACCAAATCGAGCCGGTGACCACTGCCACAATCGAGAAAGTGTGTACGGTTCGTACGCCTCCTCTTGGTTGGTTTGGAATCAGTGATAGTGGTCAACTCTCCTAGGTGAACTACCAGTGGTCCACCAACCCGGTTATATCCTCGGATATCGGCCATTCGTCCTCTTACTTTGGTGAGAAAATACTTTTGCCGCAAAGAGGCAGTGAGCAGAGCTTCCTCAGCAGAGGTTATTCAAGATACTTGGCCATATGGGAGCAATGCGCGGGGTGACCAATGACAATCCTAAACACCCACCCCAACCATATTGAGGCTTTCGGAGGATCAAGACCGAGTGTCACATATGCATAAAGAGGTGACAGCCTGGGAAGCTTGAGAGCTTTTTGAGATTTGCGGGGATAAAACGCTTACCGCATGTGTGCTTGGTGAAATCAACGGAAGCTATAGGACTGATTTCAGAAGACTGTTTAACCTGTAATTTGCAATCTCGCAATCACAATGGGCAAGTAACGTTTTAGACCTCTATCGAATCTTGTAATGAGAATTCTTTCACGAAAACTTTTGTAATTGCATTGACCAGCCATTCGGCCGGTAGAGGCGCCAATAATCATAGACAGGACAGATTCTGTTACGTTTTCTGGAAAATCCTGATCGACAAAACCTAACTAAAGATGGTCTGGTTTCCTTATTTTCCGCAGACAAAATTCGCAGCAGGTTAATTGAGGCGCGGACGTCGGGCACAATCACAGACAAACCATGAATATCTCACAACCACAAAGCTTTCATCTGTCGCTGTCAATGCAACCTCTTTGGTTTCCATTGAACATGCTACTTTTGGGGCTGTTGACAGGTTCTACTAAACACTGACACACAATATTTCACAGCACACTCCTTCTGAAAGCTTCCCGGATTGTATCACTTTGGTGCTTTTCCACCGTTATGTATTGAGAGTTGTGACCTTTAACTAATGAGTTTTTAGAAAAAAAAGCTGATTCAAATTCTACCCCACTTGCTGATTACAAGTAGGCTGAAAGGTAACCCATAAATAATTTGTAACTTTGTTTGATGTAGGTTTCCTCCGACGATGCAAAAGTGTCATTATTTATGCCAGCCAATAACAAAAGTTCGGGGAGCTGAGGCCGTAAAAACCAATTTCAATTTGTCAGTATCATTCGTGTGTGGAACACAATGAAAATGTGGATGTGTTGCGTATTAAAGAACCTATCGATAATCCGACATCGCGAACTGCTCGCTGAATAGAGGTTTAAATAGATATTCTGACAGTCACGGGTTCAGGTAGAAAATAATTCTGCAAAGCCAGAATTGGGGCTTCCTTTGACAGGCAATTGGATAAGAGGTGAAGAGAGAAAAATACGATTCATGTCGATGTGACACAAAACAGATCGTGCGGATTAACTGGGAAATACAATTCAATTTTAAATAGAGAGAGCAAATGAAGAGTGAACTGTAAGACTAGGAAGCACTTGACAATTGTTTCTACCTGGTTGGGTCTGATTCATGCTAGGCGAATCCATCGAACTAATTGGGGATCGCGAACCCCGGACCTCACGAGTAGAACGCAAACATGCTACTCACTTGGTCACCGGGTAGCTGATCAGACACAGTCCAACTTTGCGGGCTTATTGCGGGCCACGGACCTCGCTCCTTTGAGCACCAGCCTCCGGTGTTATGCCTTGGTTGGAAGCTTTCACAACCGGACGACTGATTACATGTGAGTAATGGAGGATTTGATTCAACCTCGAAACAGTTGTACACTGAGTGTGCTTCTTAGCCTTTCAGTTCACGCATCATTTGCTTTATACAGGAAGAATTTCCTCTTTGAAATAGGATCAAATCCTTCATCACTCTCGTGTAAGTATTCACTTCCTTAAGATAGTCACGTGTTGAGCGCGTTTTACGTTGCCCATGCCCGCGAAAACCCAAACTCGGATGAGCGGACGCACGTACCCAAGAGCTATGTATGCAGTATCTGTTTGAAATAAATTGAAAAACAGTCTGATCAGTTGTAACGTGGTCAGCTGATCAGCACACATCTGCGTCCTGTTGTCCATTTTGATGGATTCGAGGGAAGGGGGGAGAGGTCCAATATAATTCAGAACAGGTAGACTTTGCTTCCCATACTCACAAATCTTTCCACAGCTCGTGGGATACCTTCAAACAACAGTCACATGAAATCCAACGATTTCCGAATTGGTATTTATGTATCGCTCCAAGTCAGTCAAGGGTAATAACTATTCAGCGACTGCCACATGGCGTTAAAGCGGTAAGAATAAAAAATAGATATACGGAAGATGTTCACAACCAAATGCCCAATCGTGCATTCAGTTCAGGGTGAACAAATTCAACGGTAAAGTGAATTCTGGATAGGTTAGACTCCACCGAGAATTCGTAGGTTATGGTTCTCGTTTGCATATATTCGTGACAGATATGCATGGTGGACGATAATATGCATTTGACAAGTCAGGTTAAGTTCAACTTTATGCAAAAAATACGGTGAATTTTCAGCACCTTCTACAAGTGTAGGAAACGTGCACACCAAACGGATAATAAATGAAAAACAGCTCGATGCGACAACAAAGCTAATGTGATACAGGATGTTCCAACTCAATCATGTTAGTCTTCCGAATGACTGTTTAGCATAATGATGATTTTATGTTCGGGTTGTGAAAAGTTCACTAGCCTCGGTGGAATTCGAGCCCACGCATGGACGCTGCCAGAGCTTTTGTACAGCGCACACTCTACCAGCTGAACTACGAGACTACACCGACAGAGCACGAATCTTTTCATCTTCGAATTACTCACCCAACTTAGAGAGGCACATGGCATCCACCAGGTAGCATGTAAGCCAAACAGTCATTTGAACAATTAACCTTGTCTTAAAAGCTCATTCGGTGGACTACAGCGAATTCTAAGGAAAACCTGTCGGGGTAGTCAGCTTACATACTAACTGAATGGTGGATGCTATATGCCTCTGTAAGTCGGGTGGATGATTCGAATGTGAAAAGGTCAGTGCTATCGGTGTGACCTCGTAGCTCCGTTGGTAGAGCGTGCGCTGTACAAGAGTAATGATAGTCTTTCGGATTTATAAGACACGGGTAAAGAATAGAATGATGAAGCCTCGTTTTGTGGTAGTACGTGCAACGGAGAAGCTCAAATTTGGAACGAGTACGTGGAGGATAAACACATTTGTTCGAATCTGTGTGCAATCAGTGTTCTTAATTTGAAGATAAAAATGCTTTCAAACAACGAAATTTATCACATCGGTCTTGGGAATGTCACTAAAACGGGAACGAAGTTTAAGGTGGATCAGGGAGGAAGAATGAAATCTTTCTCCTTTAGACGAGTAAACAGCACTATGTAAAAGTACAACCAGTATGGATCAATGTGGGCTGTCAAAAATTAAAGAATTGCTTTTAAGTGAACGATGAGTGCTATAAGTTTGAAAGTGTCGAAGGGACATCTAAGAACCATAGTATAAATGTTTTCCACATTCTTGGACTAGGAAACGTTAAATGGCCAAGTGACGCCGAGATATTTGACACAGTCAGCTCTGGGGTAGTGTCCCGGTGGTATTATCATTAAATTATCGCCCCGGAGGACGTGTGTTCGAATCCCACCACCACCGCCTTTTTTGTTTGTGTGTTGAATAGCAGCCCTTTGATAGGCCGCTTATCCCTTCCTGAAAATTGTACCATTTTATATTCAATAAAAAGAAGTAAAAAGAGATAAAACAGCAAGTTTGGGCTATTTACTGAAAAGGAGTTTTATAATGATTGCCGGTTTTAGGCCCAGAACAACATCCATATCAGAGAGATCAGGGACTTCAGAACTAGACAATTAGTTTAGATATTGTTGAAGTTGACGTAAATTGTCAGGGCCAGAGGAGGGACAACCAGACACCACGTAATCAGCACGGCTGCAAGCGAAGAAGTTGAGAGGGATGAGAAGTTCTCTTTATGTACAGCAAAAATGCATCCTGAAAAGCTCAGAGTTGACCTTTGGTAAGGAGGACTATTTGCCTTTACAAACAGTGAATGGCATCTCGTATGAGACGTAACTGATTAAAACAGTCAACACATTAAATGCCAGGCCACAATCTGAAAGACATTGACTGAGAATGCCATGGCCAAGTGATGCAAAAGTATTGGGATATTGAAGGATAAGGAGGAAGGAACGGAGTAAATAATGTTATTCGGGTAGTTCTCTACCGATTTGGTGACATTTATGATGAAAACAATTTGGAAATAAACTAAGCAAATTTGTTCGGTACTAACATTCAACACAACGGGGAATAATGGATCAGAACTGGGTTCTCTGTTAGATTTGCCGCATTTTAGCACCTTTGTGACCGCCATCGGATAATTCTGAATGCAAACCGGGTTGGCGTGATGAGGACAAATTTTGCTGTAAAGTTTTGGACCTAAACAAACTAAAGCAGTGAAGTCTGAGCTACTTACAGTGCTCGTTTTCAAATAGAAAGATTTCTGGGTGATTTATAAAGATACCATCAAATTGAATAGTGATTCGGGTAGAAAACATTACAACGTTTTCATGACTAAAATTGTTACAAAAGTGATGTCAAAATAATTGAGATTACCGGCAGCAAAATGCCTAGAGAGACTGGTCTGAACCTAGTGCAAACTGTGTGGATTCAAGAAACAAAGGAATATCACAGGCAGGAGTGTCGAAAGCTGATGATAGGACAAAATCAACTGAAGAGCCAGAGCTTACAATAAACCAAAATACAAATAACCTCAGCAGTACGGAACTGAAAGTTCACATTTTGATCATCTCGGAAAGTGTCCGATTCATCAAGTTGCATGACGTCATCTACTTTTGCTGTGAGGACAATTACCCCCATGTTCTTGCATTCCGTCGGATGTAGTACGCCCGTGACGTCATCGAGTTTCCACATAAGCGAACGAATTTTACTTGAACTAATCTAGGGGACGGTCAAATCATTGACGGAACGGTGCCTGAGCGCAGTGCGCTAGCCAACACGGAGTTTATTTTGGTCTCCTTGAACACTTCCGCAATCGTTAGAAATGATTTCTCACAGAATGCGCAAATGTCACCAATTGATAATTCCGCATGATAAAATGCAAAGATTTCAAAAACGCGGCACTGCAAAATCCGATTTGACCTGGAAAATGAAACTAACTGAATAAAAGTGAGGGGCAGGAGTTTCTCAAATGTAATTTTTTCAAACAATATCCGATGCTAACAAGTCACAAGATGTCTGATAAAATTTTGTTCGGAGACGTTTCGCAGGCTTTCATATGCTGGTTGAACGCGGTCTAAGCTGATCCTAATGGATCTGATGATCAGTTTGACATAGGTGAAGCACTAGAACTAGAGCAGAAAACGGATGGCGGCATAAGGCAAAAAAGCCACATGCACAAATCTTTTGAGTGAATACAAGTTACCGCCAAGACCTCCGGACAAAACTTCAGGCGATAGTGCAGTGCACACAGAATTTAGTCCAATAACTTTACAATTTCTGCTTTTGGCGAGAACTCTAATCGACCAATGAGTGGGCTTCCGCTTTGTTCGTTTACTCTTTGTTAAGACGTAACGTTTGATAAATGGAAGGCTAGGCTATTCACACAAATCTATACAGTTTCTTGGAGGCAGCATACAACACAACGTAAATTTAAATATTCCATCAGACGGAAGCAAACAATCGACATGTCCAAGTGTACTAAAACATAAACATAAGTTTCGTCAAGTATCTCTCTCTGAGTCTCAAAGCATTTAGCTCCTCACAACTTTACAACCTTGGTTTCTGATTCAGTTTCTCATGATATTCTGAATAATACTATAGATCTTGATGATAGCGTTATCAGCCGATTTAATGAGAGGCCAATAAACTTCGATGAAGAGATGGATTACTAATGATAAAATGGCTTAGTTTGGCGTTAAGCCTCCGAAAGCCTCAATAT
>UZAN01047316.1:0-26774 GCA_900618425.1 Echinostoma caproni
ACGTGGTCATCTGACCGATTGAACCGACCCAGCTGCTGAGGATGTTATTGCTCAATGCATAAAGTGAACTAACCAAACAAATGCTAACCTTATCTCGAAGAGCGGAAATCACTTCTCGTTCTATCACATATGAAAAGTATTATGCCCATGCAATGAGAACAACACGCGGTTGATGAAAATACAAACCATAGAAACTACACCCACATACCAATACACCGTTTGAAATGCTATTCTGAAAATCAGTTGAAATGAGGTTATGATAATAGGCACTTGTGGCAGTTTCACGTCGAGTTCGGACTAGAGAATTACGCTTACTGCAGTAGGGTCAAATTCGATTGTTGTGCTGACATGCCCATAATTGTGGCATGAGAGAGAGCGATGTAAGGCGGCGAGACTGGTCAGTGGTGGAAGGCAGCGAGCGATTCCACAGAGGGTATCGGATGACGTGAGGACGATGTTTGGGGTCGACAGACGAAGATTGTCGAAAGGTGTATTGCAGTTATGTACAATTGGATGAGAATAAAATGGAAAATGGACTTTATCACATATCCGATTTAATGTTCAATGTTTTATTATTCACGTCTATTGAATTTGACTAATGAAGTCATCAGTTTTGACTAATAGATGACCCTGAGTGATGCGACCAGTGGAGAAAGCCAACAGAATATCGTCCGTGTTCATGGGAAGTAAAAGTCAATTCAGAGTGAATAAGTCTCCACGTGTATGTGAAAGACCAAACCGGACAGATGATCGTCATTTGACGTATTCCACAATTTTGCTCGATTAGCAGAGGAGTCGCGACAATGCTCATTGAGGAGTCTTAGTCAGCACATATCCAAACGATCAGCACGCCTGGCATGTCAACAGAATATCACAACTGGAACAATCTATTTGTGTCTAAACAAGTCTGGGGAGGCCAAAGAAACAAACAGGAATAACGCTGTTGTTTCTCAGTGATGAAAGGAATGAATTGAATGAATTACGTGATGATACGCATGAAGAAACGCTGTCCTGGATTTGCAAACTTATTTGCATCCGAATTTAGGTTGGCTACGTGAGAGCGTGAATAAGAATCCTTCCAAACATCTGATCTAATCATCAGTGACCAAAGAGCGTAAGCGATGTTCAACAGGCTGAACGCGTAGCTCGAAAACGATCAACAACACGTGCCCAGCTACGGAGGAAAGAGATAAAATGCCATTTTCTAAAGCAAACAGTCATATCGTTTGTATTCAATCGTTTTTGTTGAGTGCATATCTACCACGGTTTTTCGTGTTTCGCACTGATTGCGGTTTAATTTCAGAGCAACCTGTCAATACGTGCTGACCGGGGATGAGGGAAAAACATATCAGCTAGTATTTGTAAGATGCTTTGCTCGGGTGTGCCGCAGGATTTCCCCGTAAACGAATGCACCAGACAACCGCAAGTGGGCCGAGTCTAAGTGTGGGCTGGAACCGTCGACAGACAGGAGGTTCTCCGTGAAGAGGGTGAACTGACAATCTGCAAGAGAGGAAAATACAGACGCCATGAACCAAGTGGTCCAGTGAGACATGAACACGACTCACACTCAAACGGAATGGCAAGTTGCCAAGGTCGTTACATATTCAGCAATTTCAAAGTAAGTAGTTTCCAATGAATCCTGTTGATTGGTTTGAAAGCGAAATCAATAAACATCCTCAGTTAAATGTGCTCGTGAATGAGCGCACCGTCAGAAATGATCGAACCATAGTTTACTCATTCCAATCAATACCCTAACAGCTCGGATCTACTGAAAAGCAATGCGGAGACACGTATTTACAAATCAGTGACGACGGGACTTTCACAGAAGAAAAGCCGGCCAAGTTGTGTGGTTCGGAGATTCCGACCGGTGTGTCACCATCGACAGGACACGTCGTGCATGTGAAGTTGTCGGTCTGCGCAACGGCACCGGGAGAGGTCACAGTTACAGCCGTGGCGAAAGAAAGTGAGCTATTATTGCCCAGATATCATGTGCTTTGCATGCTTGCACTAATTTGTCGTGATTTTGCTTTACTGTTTTCGGTTTTATGCTTTTCTTCTTATTGTTTTTCAGATTTGGCTTGCATCACAGATCCGCTCGTTTCGCTGGTATTCATTTTTTCTTCTGCAATCACAATGTGTAAGCGTTCAGTTTAATGCTTTGCAAATCGCACTCCTGTCGCATCGCTTGTTCACTTCCAATTTCTGTTGGCACTCTCCGACATTGACTCGTTGTGCTAACGCATTTCACATCATTGGAGAGTCACGTGAACGTGTGATTTGTGATGCTACTTATTAGGCTATTGTATTCGTTTCATTTTCAGGGATCAATTCACCGTGAACGCTATGGTACCTGTTCATTTGTTAATCTATTACTTCTCACATCGTCGGTCGGATGTGTGAGCAATAACAACCCCATGTTTTAAAAAACTTCCTAACAAAATCTTTATCCCCATTTTATTTAATCGAGAGAACACAAAATAGCGAACCAGCTCGTTTTTGATAACATCATTTTTTGGCTAATACAGGTATATAAATAGGTAATCGGTATATCACATTTGCATAATGTTGGACGTGTTTGTTCGGATTTGATTGGTAGATGCAATTACTCGATGGTGTGTGGTTTACAAAATGAATTGTGATGGATCTTGGAAGGGAATAGGAATGTATCCCATGTGGGTTAGGATAAAGTCAAGGTTAACCACCACCTCTTGGGGCACAGGGTCCATCGAAAGGGTCAAGGGGTCATGGAACTAGTCAATTGTAATCAAGCGATTGAATTCACTACGTGACCATGGTAGTTGTAGTGCTTTAACAAATCGCTCTTGGAAAAAAAGTGATGGGTTAAACAAACGGATAGTCACTGCCCACAGCTGTTGCTAAATGTTGTTGATGAACACCCTTAGACGGAAAAGGAGTGACCCGGTAGATCATCTTTCAGGCATCTCCATTCACACTATGTCCCGTATTTGCCAGTGGTTCCACAATGGCACTTGGGATGGGTTTTCTGAGCCCCGTACTCAACCACGCTGGTTTGTGTTCCTTGATCCTCTGGGAAAACTGATTGATGGTTCTACCTACGTAGCCTGCCGAACATAAACAAGCGAATGAATAGGTAATCACAGAGAAGGTAGAAATTGGCAATGTATCTTTGAAGTTTATGGAAATAATCGGTTGATTGTTGAACTGGAGGCGTAAACGTACAACCGGAAATGTGCGTGTGATTGCTCCTTCCAAACGCCGGATGATTAGCTTACTTTTATAATCTCCCTTGAATTGGAGTTGTAAGTATAAGTCTTCCTTATTAACTGTTGTCATTAGAGGTCTTTTGGGTAAGGAAATGGAATGAATATCCTGATTCAGCTTCTGATGTAAAACTAATAGCTGCGTGTGCCTCATTGACTTTGCTCACTAGCACTTACAACGATGCCGTATCTGGGGAGTTCATAGACGCTCTCAAGACCACAGCAGTGGATTGCTCTTACCCATAACGATGTATTGGAATCACGAAAAACTTTGCACTTGATTCCAGTGCGAAACGTTTGTAATTATTATGCTCACATTTGAGCCATGGTAAACAAAGTGCTATATCAACTAGGCCATAAATATACAAATGTGAATGTAGCATAAATTGTAGAATATAATTCAGCGAGGTTTGCACTCTGCACTATAGAACCCTATCAGTATATACGAATACACTATCTAAGTGTGAGGTGCAAGATGTTTTACACAATAGGAATCATGGAATCCGAATATTATGAAACGATAGTGCTACTTCAGGAATGTTTGAAATGAAATGAACTGAAACTGTGGATTCGCCAACTGTATTCGCATATCGTTATGCTCTAATGAACAATTCTATGCTTGTAAGCATACGAACGTTATGCGTGTTAGTGCGAAGTGAATATCAATCAGTTGGGCGCTATCGATTAACTTTGTGAGACAAAATCATCCGAAATCACACATTTTTCTTTCCCTTACTGCCAGTCAAGAATGCCCACATACATCATCAATGATAAATTATCTTCGCCTCCCATTATTGCAGTTTGTCGTAGACCCTGCAAATTTAGGACACGTTCTGCAAAGTTAGAATGCGATCTCAGTTCTTACTCCGATTACGAATTCTTTCTGTTTTGCACAAGGTGACTGTTAGCTTAGTGTACGTGTTCTTCTGCTGTCTGTGGTTACCCCAACCCCGTTATAGTACCCGGTCATATATATCATTATCAACTGGACCGAAATGTGAAGGTCTATGTTTCGTGAATGGAATGTTTCCATGAAGAATGGTTTCCAATGGTTGAAGTATTCACGTGATCTAACAAGAGTCAGACTGTCAGTGTTTTTTGGCAATTGTTATCCACTATGCAGATTAGAAGCAATGGGGGACATGAGTTTGAACGTGAACCACGTAATCGTGGTAAAATAATTGGACCATGTAACAGCGCATTCTGACTAACAGTCGCGTAACACAAGAGCAAAATATGTCCTGCATCTGCGTGTCACGCTGTTAAAGAGCCACCAATGCTGTGACGTTACGAGAGAAACAAGTTGGTTGTTGAAACGTACAACGAATAAGAAAAGCATCGCAGAACACACACGGGATGCAAATCAGTACATATAGGGTAAACAGAACCACGTAGCAGTGGATTTACGCGCAGAACAGGAAGAGATAACAACTGACAATGTTTCTAATTGAAAATATAGACGAATTAAATGATGAGGTTTGTTTAAATTTGCTTTCATGTTGATCCATGTAGTATACAAGCGTTTTGAATGCTAAATGACCCCAGAATGTAGTATTAGGCTCTGCCAGATACATCAGAAACAACACTTCCCCTTTTTTGCAGAGCACACGAATAGATTGTCCTGAAAGGCTCACTGATTTCGCTTTCATTAAAACCACATCAATTTTCGAGAACGTGGATCAGCGAATTTAATTGTATGTAGCGAAATATGTGGGAACATTTCTGTATTCGTGCAATTACGAATTCTCCTGCAGCTTAAGAGTATCCCGTCTTGCAATGCAAAATCATGAATGCCAATCTATTGCGTGCGTATATGTGACCACATGAGAGGATGAAGGCAATGCATAAGTTCCTTAACCGCTGAAAATTCACCTTCTGAGTGCATAAAGCGTTCCTTCACATGAACTCGTCTTCAGCCCCGTCAGCCTGATATAACCACCACAGACTGAAATTAAAACTCCAACGTTAGGATAATGCCGGTTGCACAGTCAAACGCAGTCTACAAAATCGGTTGAACTGTGCAACCGGCGATAGTTTCCATCAGAGCGTTTAGGATTCTCAATATTGAGGAATGACAAAGCTTCGTTTGTCTGTTATGAAATATTTCAGTCATTTAATTTTTTCATACTAGTATCTCTAATTCTCAAAAGGATTCATACAGGTACACGCAGACTTTCACTCACGTCGTAGTCATCCACAATGCTGCCTGTTTGCCCGTCATTAACGTCTGTTGGTCGCTTGATGAAGCTTGGAGCCATTACTTGCCTTCGATGGTATCGCATCGATCTATTCGTTAACCGCGGATAACTGACAAGTGACATATTCTGCAATGTACCGTTTGTTTTCCTACTCGTGATTATGACTGCTTATTGGGATACCAGAGATATTGTGCTTGGCGTGTTATTTTCTCGTCTTTTATCTGGCTACAAAATTGGTGTAGTGCGGACCATCAGTAAGTTGCCTAAAACTCCGCTCCCTGTCGCTTTGAAATCACTTGTTTCACAGAGAATATGGTAGCTACAATTTCAGTGCTACTCTCCACTCATAGGAGATTGCATGTACAGACCGCTTCTAGTTATATACGTTCCTCTTGCTCAAGTGTGGGTAAATCAATCACGTGTTTCCAACCATAAATAGGATTATCATTGAAAGATAAAATGGTTTGGGCTATCACGAAATACACAAAATCACATTAGAACAATGGGCGAATAGTAACACCATTTTCTTACATGTGATGGAAATGAATCACTGCGGAGGTAAATTGGGAAACATGATGATGAAGTTATTCTAAGACGCATATGGCATGTGAAAAATAATCAGCAAACCAGATGACCTTGACGAGAAAGCCAGACATTCAAATCTTTGGCTAGTCCAAGGTCGACAAAACGTAAACCTGCAGATTAATGAAGAAAGAAGAATGACGTAATAGGTACACATAGTGCAATAACCAAAATGATAATTTTCATAATTCCCTCCACAAATGCAGGTTGAAAACAAGGCGAAGAATAAAAGTCTCACTGACAGTTTCCACGTGTAAAGTTAAAGTGTATGTGCGGGAAATTATGCTTACATTTGTTACGATAGTTGGTTTTGGTCCAAATACTTTAGTGTGATGATCGACAAGGCGCACTGTTCGCCAAAACGATAATACATTAAGCGCATTTGACTCACGCTTTATTGTGGGTAATGTGTGTTGGATTATCGTTTTTTATTGATTTGACTACTCACTACACACAAGTAACTGTGAGTCAAATGCGAAGATCAATCAAACCTGGTCGGTATGTGGCAGGTCAACTAGTAACCTGCATGGAAGTCCTGACTTGGTGGGAGTCTTTCAATTGGAGTTAACAGGTTGTCATCTGTATATCCCTTCTTTGCTGTTGGGTCAAATGAACTGAGTGACTATCACTAAAGGCAACCCCTGAACAAACATGAATTAGCAATTTGTTTCAACCGTGGCATGAGCTGGTTTGCACAATGGTAACGCAAATGCCTTCCATGCGATGGGTTCGGATTTCAAATCCCGGACTACTGACTAGCACTAATAATAGCGAAACTAGGATCTAGTGCTTCCGAATGTTTGGTTGAACTGATGAACTGAGGATTGTGCGTGAAGGTAAAATCCGAATGATAGTCAGGAAAATCAATCAAATACAATAGCTGTGTGGCGAATGAATGAGCTATGAAAAAAAAAAATTATTTAGTTTCAATCAAGTTGCGTTCCGCAGCAGCGCTTAACGTAAATAACACCTTTTTGATGCAATATATACACACTTAAATGCGATGATCGTGCAACTGAGTTGGTGCGACTGAGGTTCTACAAAGTATGCATCAATACTTTTGAACAATTCTTCCCCGTTTCTAGTTTGTTATTGCACAATCTGTGTGACGCAATTTGATAAAATGACTTTAGCATGGCATAAATTTATCGGAACGTCCTACTACAACCATGAGTTAGTGAGCATTAAAAATGGTTGTCTTGTATTGCATTGTCCTGTCTCTCGTGGATTGTGCAGGCGAACAGGTTCTACCGTTGTGTCGAGTGTATTTCGACAATGCGATGAATTGTACCAGAAAACGGGAAAGAAAAAAACGAGTATCAAACACAGGTGAATCGTGAGCAATGTAAATCTTAACTGGTGTGATATTAAGCAACCGATTCGGTACCCGGACGGTGCTGTTTGGAGCAAACTGGTCAAATATCTGGTGACCGTTGACTAATACATTGAACTACGCGTAATAAATCTGCTGCAGTTTAGTGCAGCTGCATATATGAATAATAGACTGAGCAGTTATTTTGCACGACACGAGTAGATAATTTAAGTGATCTCAGAAGAGAGCTCTCCGGTTCGCAGCGGTGAGTTCCAGCGATTTCCTTAGCTGGAATCGTACTTCGAGCATCATGTCACCCGTGCTTATCACATCCAATGGAACGCAAAACAGAAAGTATGCTGACCGATACATACATACAAAGAGGTGGTGGACTGGGAGACTGCATCCTACAGTCGCCCTTTTTGAGTCAGAGTATACTGCAAAACACCATGGGGACCAGCACAAGCCAAGATTTAACTCTGTATTTCTATTAAAATAATTAACCATTTTCCACAAAGGGTGACTCGTTCCCGCTGTAATGGAAGTAGAACAATTATCGGAAACTGTGTCCAGTTTAGATAAAGTAGTCACCGAGTAAGCGAGTTCAAGTAAGATAGAAAATGACACTTGTATTGAGAACTTTCTGTCAGATCCCATTAAAAATGATAAAAGTTGAGTTATCAGTGATAACTTTAGGCCAGCGATGACGGAGCAGTAATTGGTATCCTCTCATATTTTTCTAAACATTTTCTTCATAATCAATAGAGAACGAAGGTTACGTGAGTAGGGTGATTGTGCATAAACTGAACATTCCTGTTTCTTTACATGATCGATCGCCTTTGCGCAATTTCGGCGCGTAATGCAAATCGATTTCTAATTTCCCGGTGTGTTATTTCATACTGCGTACTAGTTGGGTTGGATTTATTGCGATTCGAATTCATTCCAGATGTTGCCACAAAATGAGAACCATTGTTCACAATTGTTTCACAGCAAACATTTTAATGGACACGTATTCATAAACATACTCTTAGAGTCTTATTGAGTTTTCTTTCCACCGATGCAGTCTTACATGCTTTTTCACCTAAAGCACACTAGACATTGATTATAAATGTAGGGCCGAACGATTTCAGTTTGATTGCATGAACTTCTGACATGTGAACAATAGGGAGAAGATAGTAGGAAATAGAGACTAGGCAGATATCCAGGGACACAAACTTGCCGAGGGTGATGAACTATCCTGCACGATCCAGGCAGGTAAATTTTCCATTTAGAGGATGTACTGAACCCAGATGGAAGATTTTTAACAAATGTCTGGTGACCGAGGAGCAAGAGCATTTCAACTCGCTTAATATAGGTTGGTGAGTGCATAATGAATCGAAGAGAAGAACGCCTGTGGTTATTGTTTGGTAACATGTCAGCGTTAAATCAGTCAAACCATATTTGCTTCCCGGATAACGAACTTAACCGTGGAACCGCATCTTGTGTCGATGACTGCTTCAAGGGAAGGCCTCAACTGGCAGATTTTACAACGACCAACTGATCGGTACACCCGATGGCACGTCACCCACCGACTGCCGAAAGTGCAGGAAGCCGTTGCCATGCGTTGGCCAAGGACTCGAGCACCAGAGAACTTGATGCACCGTGACAACACACCTACACGCATGTCGTCGACAGTTTTCTGGTAGAAGAGTGCATTCAAGAGGTTGTTCACCCAAGCTACAGTTGTTATGGTCGAGGTTTTACACCAAATGGTTTGAGCGCATGGAACTATTCATGATCTCTGGCGAAGAATATTTTGAGTAAATGTGATTTATATAGTTTTATGGCAGACAAAGCTTTTTGTATATCCAGAAAACTTTTGCACAGCCCTTGTATTAACCAAGGAACAACAATGTGAATGGCACATCATTGAAGAAGAAGACGATCATAATGGGCTGACCGATGACTGAATTAAATCTCAACCCATTACGGGAAAAACACTTTCACTTGTATTTTTGTTTTATAATGAGCCTGAAAGGCACTCTAACTAAAACAACTACAAACCCGATCTCATGGTAACTCTTAAACTAGCCGCTTCGTCTTGAGATATGTGTTGTTAAATATTTATTAATAGAGAAGAAAAATAACAAAGAAAAAAATATCGTCGATTCAGTCACGTGTTTCCAATTGGTCTGTATAAACTGTGAACTAGGGGTTTCAGCCAAGATACTTTTTGTTGATTGGTCGTGATTATTTGGATATCAGATGGCAGGTATATTATGACGCCAAGGTTACCAGAAAACGAGCAAAGTTTCATTCGATTTTGCTGTACTGTCATTTAATATTGAATGTTCCATAAGCTATGTTGCATTTATTGTGACAGTCATTCGTGGATTGTTCGTATATTCATGCGGACTGCAGCAAAAATGTATCCCTGAAGGGAGAATAAAATGAAATTGACGTTAACTTATGAATACGGGCGGAACGAAGCTAAAGAATTCTTTGAGGGTTTAGTTTTGAGTTGAATTCATAACGTGGTGTCTTGCGATATCATTATGAGGGTCATACATGCCAGCACAAAACAAATACACTCAGGGTGATCCAAGGCGGATAGGCCTAACTGCGCTCGCGTAATTCGATGAAAAACCAAGGAATGCATTCCATTTACGCTACTAAAAATATGCTCACACACTGCACTTCATTTCACGGTGTTTTCGTGGAAAACGCCGTAACCGAAACTCTCGTAACAAGACAGGTCACGGGCCTAAATGTCAGTGCAATGCATAACAGTGTCAATTCTGTTTCGCTTGTGCTCATGCATATTTTGTCTCCGTATCTGCTGAGAATGGTGTTAAATATATTTATAAGCATATAATTTGTCGTGAATTTGCACATCATTCAGGGCATCACCCAACACCTTTTTGCTAAAACACGTAATTCGAACCCCAGATAAATTGACGGTCTGTTGGATAGTTGCTTTGCTGTCTCTTACCCCACTGTCGCGCTTTTGGTTCCAGTTTTTTGGAGCTTTGGTCAATAATGATTATCCATGGAACATTTATCCACGCGTTCGTACACAGTGAACCACTTATCACTGTCAGATTTCAGACACTGGATGTATTTGTTCATTTCAATCGTCTTTATTCATTAAGCCTTGACTACAGACGATCCTCCCAAGCTGAGTCTTCAGATCTCCTAAAGATCATCCACTCCGAATGCGCAGGATCAATGGTTTCGCTCTAGTGTGATTTCTTTTACATACAACATCTTGCAGTTTGGACAATTGAAAACGATATTGATCGGTGATTTAAGTCACTAGTGATAAAGTGTTGTACGACGCAGTGTAATTTAGGTAAATTCGACATTCCATAGAAACTTCGGCACAAACGCCTGTGTCAACGAAATCGAGCTAAACCAAATCAACGATGAATAATTATATGAGAACTTTCAAAGTGGGATATTGAGATAGTAAATAAATGAACCTTGCGAATTGCAGAATCGTATTGCTGGCAAATGGAGATATCTGAATTGTATAATTTCACACGTTTAAGACATGGTGGCGAAAAATGGAATATGCGGTGATTCATCTACCTGCCAATGCATCAAATCCATGTCAAGATGTTTCAAAGAGAGACGGTGTCAGCCTCAATAGCAAGGCAGCTGGGGTCGTTCAGTTTATTCCGTTCAAATACATTGATACTAGACGTGGTAGAAGAAGATGTCCGCCACGGAAATGTTGCAGCGACCATATCAAGTTGGCCGATGATCGAATCAAATCTCAACATTTTGCTGATGAGCATTTTACTTGTATATGTGTTTTGTAATAACCTTAAACGGAAATCAAACTATGGGAATTATGGAGCATTCAGTAAATCTCAGCTGCTGTCATTCCAGGGTTATATCAATTTAAGACCTAAAGGTTTTCAATGTATGTGTAAATACTTCATAGATAAGACTAGATACCGAAACACTGTAGCTGCGTGAAGCCAGTGGTTTCAGATACTTGTTTTATTTTACCGACGCATGAATATCTTGTGAACGGACTCCTGGATTTCAACGCGTAGATAGGTTTGCATAATGGATTGTTGTCTCGATGAAGTGCTGATCATATAAATTGAATCAAACTGATACTCGAGAATTTGCAGGAGTTCTGATTCCGTTTTTACTTTATGCTGTTATATTACCGGGACGAGGTAAGTTGTTTACTATGAATAACTATCAGGGAATCGGTAAATTGGCATTCATACAACCGAATGTCTCATTTGGAACTAGTGTCCGGAATTTCCACACCCTCGCAAAATAGTTAATGAAGCAATCCAGCGGCAGATGCGGATTCCTGCAAATATTTCACGGCAATTCGCTTGTTCATTTTTGACCATTGAAAGAAACGGTCAATCGCATCCTTTTCGGAACTACTAAAATATGAGTAGTGAATTACAACGGAATCACTTATCATGCGCTTTTGTGCGTCGGTTTTAGTCGCTGTCGTCGGTCTGCCCGTTGCGATCAAACAGTAAGATAAAACAGGATACCTGAAGTGGGTTCGAAGTGCAACTGGACAATTTCAGTAGACTAGGGTCGTAAAGAACTTGAGAGGATGCATGAACGCCACCGTTGATGACACTGGGCCATATTACTCAGTGTTTCTATTTGTTGGTTACAATGATCCGCTGTCCCCATCTAGGTAGTCCAGCTCTACCTATATGACCGAATCCCCTAGTTAGGGTCTTCATAACGTCGCGCTAGCTTTGGCCAATTTTAGGCATTTTCCACCCACTACCTGACTCGCGCTACGCGGCAACCTATTTGGTGGCATGTAAAACACCCCAACCAACGTAATCTATGTAGGTAAACTATTTGCTCCAGTAGGCAAACACCAATGTTTAAAACTCTGCATCTGTACTCAGCAGTGCTCATTCGATTGCTCCACCAACACCGTGCAATGCTGCGTAGACCGCCGAATTCAAACACCGACGGTCTATCCCGTTTTCACGGTGGTCAAGTTACTGCGTTGTTTAACAGAACTGACGGAATTTGACCTTTCACGGACAGTCGGAGATCACAGCAGCACAACAAATGTCTTCTGTTGGCAAATGCCAACCGAGTCTTGTGTATGCGCGCCGACACTTCATTCGTGATGCATCAACCGAGTGAGATTTAGGTGCTCAAATAACAAAATTTGTCCACTTGCTCTATTACTTCCCTAGTTACAGTGAGGTTCGGTGCTGGATTTACCCAGTCTTGAAGGAACAATTTACACTGAAGTTTCAAAACGCATAACGAACATGGTTGTGCTGGCACTCAAGCTATCCAGAAAAACTTGCAACTTACCTCAATCCTCACGTAGCAGCACAACTTTGTCTCCGCACTCCAAATCAGACAGTGCCATCTGGAAGCAAATCGATGCTACTATCTTCGCACGAGGATAGAGCAGTCTCCATAATCAAGGATATAACCAATTTAAATAGAAAATGGGAGGGAGAAAACCTGGTGAACACTACTTTATGTGTTGAACTCGGGCGAACAGTGCCATAAGCTCGGACTCAACGTCTCCGACACACCCTTCANAGAGTGATCGGCAGAGTCGAACGCCACTTTCAGCTCGAGCGAGAAGGAGAAGATAAGTATAGAAAAAACGTTGGTGACGCATAAAGTGGCGAAGAGTGAGAATGTGGTCGATAGAACCCTTACGAAGTTTAAAGTCCTTCATTACTAACAAAAGTTTACTTAAGAGGAATATTTTCACTTCGAAAATTCAGTTTCGTAATCCCGAGACAGGCATAACACAGTCTTGCGTGTTATTACAGTAACGGCATTGATTGTGCCCACACAGGCAAACCTCTCCACTCCATGACGCTGCCTTTGCTCCAGAATTATTGAAGATAACCAATCAGTCATTCCGCTTGAAGTATTTCGCACAGGATAGTTATTCTTCATTTGCATATGCTGAAATTTATCGCCCAAAAGCATTTTACTCCTTGCGAAATGTCTGCAACAAAATTCACCGTGCTTGTCCTGGGGTTTGTCTGAATCGCAAGAAATAAAGCAAGGATGTACTGCTCAATTCGTGATGTCATCATTGCATTCCCCAGTGTTTTTTTATTTAACAATTTCAGGGGGTTTGTTGATCGATGGAAATGGTCAAAAATGGTTTACTGTTCCGGACAAAATTAGTGGTTCTGATAACCACTTATATTTGTAAGCGCAATATTATTATGTAAAATTTCACCCCCATCTATTCACCGTCAATCATACTACATTATCAAACCAAACTTTATTGTTAGAAACATGCAATCCACTAGCCCCCACCAAAGCTTCCAAATAGACACTCTTTGTTTCCCATTTTTAGCTCCATGAAAGTACTCCTTGATAATTTTTTGCAAGTTTATTCCAACCCGTTTTATTTATAACAGATCATTTTTCATCGATCATCTTTTCAGGTGCAATGGGATGGTACTTCATTTTGATCAAATGATCAAATGGCGTCTGAGTTCCAACTCCCTGTATCGTATTGCTGGAATAAACATTAGTTATTGAACAGCAAACCAAATATTATCCGAGCGTTTACCAACATTCCTATTGTCAAACAGATGGAAATCAATTGCGACAAATTTACAGCGATACTCGATTAAACCTAAGCCGTATGTGTTGCGTACGTGCCCGTGGCTCTAGTGCATACGTTCTGCCAGCATGCGCATCAATAATTTGCTCGTTACACAGAGGTTATCGATCGATATCTACTTAGATCGATCAACATCACACAATTGCCTATCCCAATACTGCCGGCCGAAATGGGCCCGATCCTGATTGGCTGTTAGTTATATTGCTGCCTTGTTGAGCATACGTTTGATACCATTGCTTGCGAGTGAATCATAATTAACCCATCCTTCCCTGTGTGTGGTTGTTCTACTTTGCTAGTGGGCTACGGGTCCGGGGCTACACGGTTTGAAATCTAAACGTACCAGTACTGATTCTACATCATTTTCATGGTGAATGCTATTGTTAGTTCGTATTTATGTGGTCTAAACGAAATTTTTTGCTTGAGACCATATTTGCTGATTGTTTGTGACAATCGGGAAATGGTATATTAAGTGTAACCTGAAAATCGATTCCTTGAAAAAGAAAAACCTCGTTTAATACTTGAAACCCACCTGCAATTTCGCGCAAATAAGGGATTTTTACTCTTCATTTGACATATAAACGACAAATTTCCTTTTTGAAATTGAATCAAATCCTTGCTACTTACAAAAAACCATAATTGTTTTTCACATAAGCAGCTTATATTTTTTGTAGAATTGAAGGTTTGGTGACGCAAAGAGCAAGCATCTTAATTGCGCGGGACTGAATATATATTTCACTGCGGCGGATAAAAATTTCTCCTTATCCTATCAGTGACAACATCATCTCTGGATGGAAGTTTTATAAAATGCATTTTTTCTCCGCTTTTGGTATCTTCGTTGATATATTCTGTTCAGCCCAAATACGATCGATCAATTTCTCAAGATAGCCAAATGATAGCGTATCAGTCAGAACATGGCTTAATTGAATACTGGAAAAATTTTCACGAACCGTTCAGACGGGTTTGGGAATTATTCTGCAACGCCAGAGGTCTCGGCGTAGGATTTGGTCACGTAATCCAAACAGTATACAAATTTAGAGTTGACCCGGGTTCATTACCAAACTTGACTCATCGAACTTTCTGCTTAATTCGACTGAAATTGTTTCATACATCTGATTGAAAGGGTTTAAAGAGAAATTCACCGAAAACATATATTCACCCACATTGCATGATATTATCCGATGAGCATGTTTCGTGATTTTGTATTAATATTATTTTTCTCCAACTAGGTTATCCGATAGTCACTTTCATCCTACGTCCGAAATCACCTCATACGGCATAACTCCACGGCTACTGCCTTGGCAGAGCGGAAAAATTTTGAGATCTCGAGAAGGTATGTCGACGACTTGGTAAGGAAGGTCGAAAACAGTGAGCGTCTAACTTTTCTTCTGATTTCAAAATCTGATGATTGGCAACGGCACCATGACGACTACTACATGCAAACAGAGAACCTATGGATTTTCTTACACGGACCACCTTGAGTGTGCTGGAGAACCGCAATAGGTACCTACTAAACAATAAACAACCTTATACTTTTGTTGATTGATCTCGCCGCACAGGTGTTTCGTAGGTCTGTACATGACACCAACACCGTAGTTGACATGATGGCATGTGCGTACCACTTATTTCAGCTATTTATCTTAGTGTTAATCAATGATGTTTCTTTTTCCATGCTGATGTGCCTGTTCTCTCGCCCAACGTAAATTTTAGAGAGATGGCGAGGATTTTCTATCCTTGTACATGAAGACAACTTCAAGCGGGTAATACTAAGTAAGGAAAACTATGTGGCAGTCAGTTACACGGTCACAGAAGGTAGCGGGGTTTTGATCTGGAAACACTGAAAACTCTGTTGATTCAACCAAAGATCTCAATTTTCTTGGGTTCTCCGATGAACATTTCGTTTGGTTTTTCGTGTTCAATGATCTTCTCACCACCGTCTACCGACCAGATTTACTGTATACAGACGGACTTACTTTCCATATACAATGGTCAGAGCAAAGTAGAGACGTGCGTTTCTGAACATCGAAGGATGAGGTCTGTCTGTGGAAACAACGTGTTATCCTGCAACAACCCTGTGAGGGAAATGTACAAAATTTAGAAACCGACTGCTATGCGAAACTTTGCATCATGCTCACTGAAGTTAGGTCACAACTGTGTATACTCATCATTATCAGCAACAACGTCTTGTTCTGACCTGGGGAATCAATAGATATATCTGATCTTGTGCCCACAGGAGATAACATTCATTCGCTGTGACTGTATCTCACCTTCTAATCTAAAGCAACTACGTCAAAGCAAAGGAACAATACACAAACACAAAGATCTTCAAGGGTGAAACTCTTACCACTTGCTATCAGAGTCAAGTTACATAGACTGAACGACATTTACACTCTTCCGTTTCTGCACAAGAAACGCTGTCATGAGACCTGAAACAACATTCAGCAGTTAGGTGGCCAGTCCTCAATCGTGTTTCAAACAACAATGGGCGTTGAGGAAATAAATACGGCATTTATTTATGGAAAATTTAATAAGGAGATGAGGCCGTCCATCAGCCGCGGTACAGAACCCTTGTAAACTCGCAAAAAGGAGCGGATGATTCCAAAATGCAATAACTCGCCTGGTCTCCTTAGAGTGGAAGCAGCCATCTTTGAGAAGAATGTCCGCACACTTTTTTCGGTGCTCACAGCTTTGTTTAACCAATACTTGGCAAAAGGAACTATACTTGATTGTTTTGAAATATACTTCCATCAGTCGATGCCTCCAAATAGAAATTTAAAAATTACATTACATTCCACATGTGCTTGTTATGTTCATGCTATCCGAGAAGATACTTCGTCAAGGAATACCATCTTAGCCTAATGTGCAGGACACTATCGAACTTGCGTACCGCCGCATTGGTTCCGCATTATATTTCGTAGCTTTTGTGGTCCAAAATATTTTATGGGCACTCAATGCAAATAAAGCTGTCGGAATATGCTTCTTGTGTAATAGCGGGTGCATAAAGATTATATCCACATGTCCAGGTTAGTAAATGGAATTGTGAAACATTTCTATCCAAATGTAAGCTTGAAACCAACCACACGGAGAACGCATACTGTAACTGGTCATCTAGTTTTATCATTGATTAATCCAACTTACTTTTTCATTATCAAGGATTGGGATGCGGCTTTTATTATGCGATTCACAACGTTGTATATCAACCGGAATAATAGTTATTTCAGTCTCGGTTGAAACAGAAGTTTTTTGAGAACGTAGAAGAAACAGCTATTTGTCGGACATCGGAATTTGATAGAGAGAGATTGCAACTGACTCCAAGCTCTGATGGTTTTCCCTTTCACAACACTGAGTTATCCTTATGTACTGAGTTGTAGTTTAGAGGTGTGTTTAGAGGTGCCCGGTAGGAGTAGCACATCTGACTCGGAGGGCTATAAGCCCCTTTGGAGGATACCCCGTTCTTTGGTCTCCACCGGGTGTTCAGCTCCCACCTGTGACTCCCAGAAGCTGTTTGAATGCAACAGCGGTCACAACCCGGTAAACAGCTCAACAGGCGGGCCAAATCAGGCTTAGGGTAACCGGGGGCTCAACTCCTAGCAAGTCGGTATCTAACGTACGTGTTGGGCGGAAGAAGTGTGTTTCACGACTCAACGGCCGAGGCGATGACTCCGTACTTGCTAGGGATGGCCCACCATTCAGCTGACAACTGTCAATGCCGTCTGAGCTCCGACCCAGAGGGCCACCGACAACCATGCATTACCTTCCTGATGCCTTGCGGTTAGCACTTAAATGTGCAAAGGCTATAGATGGCACCTTTACCCAAGGCCGGGTGACGCTGGGGACGTTCCTTGTACCTAACTTCAAAGGCTTTTCATGGATATTCACTCTACCTCTCTTGCTAACCGTCCTACAGGGTTCCCGGGAAGCGACGCGCCCTGTGCTCCTCCAGTGGCTCTGGTGACAAGCATGCGCACTGGGCACCTTAAACTACATACAACTTCTTACATTGGATGATAGAATGTGAAAAAATTATTAGATGCCGGGAGTCAAGCACTAAAGATTCGTGAGCTGCATGACTGCCAGCTGGATATAAATTGCTTATCCGAAGTCAGATTGTCGAATTCCGGTTCCAGAAGTATCACAATCCCTGGTATTGTTAGCCAATACTGACTGTACCACAGCGGCAACGAAAAATCGGGTCAACACAGAGTGACACTTGCTTTTAGCCATCGGGCTAACAATGCTTTACTTTCCTGGCAATCAATATCATCTAGGATTGCAGTGTCACGATTCAAGGGTCATCCAGTAAATCTCTCACTAATTGCGGCCCACGCCTCAACTTTCCCATCTGGCAATAATGTTAAGGATGAGTTCCATGGTAGTCTTCAATCGCCAGTCAATGAAGTACCCAAACGGGATGTACTTGTCATCGCAGGGGACTAGAACACTCGAATTGGACCACAATGAGAGGCCACGAAGCACAACTTAGAGAGGTTCGGCCTGGGTCAGCGCTGCGAGAATGGTGACAAAATACTCAGCGTCACCGATTATAATCGATTGTGTATTACCAACACGCGGTTTCAACATCTTAAGAAACATATTCTGACTCCAACGACGGTCGAACAGCACATCAAATAGATTACGTTCTCATCCTTTCACGAACGGTTTCTTCGATGGAACGCTGTTAATTCTATCGCGGGGCTGAATGCGGGAACAAAGGCGGATCTGATCACGTACTAATTCGCGCGAAAGTTAGCCTCCATCTAAAAACTCGCAGGAAGACCGTTGCCTCCAAACGCGTGCATGCGCTTCCGCTGGACAATAGTGAGAAATGCCAGAGACTGATGGGCAGGATAGCTGCAAAGCATCAAACGATCTCCTCGATACGCATGGAAACATAGGTAGTTCTGTTGAAACTCAGTGGACCAGGATGCAGTCTTCAGTACAACAAGCCGCTATACACATACTAGGCACCGTATCGCGTCGTCTGGAGGACTGGACATCCGACCACACCATCTAGTTAGCCAATGTGGCCAGAGGGGCACGCCTAGCTCAATCCTCTGCTTATCACGATCTCAGACAACAAGCAACACAATCAGTCAGAAACGACAGAATGAAATAGCTACAAAAATGGAGACAGCAGCCAACCTGGGCAACACGACGACCCTCTGAAAACTTATTCCATCAGCATCGAGCAAGAAACAGGTCACCCAATCTGTGTTGTGCAGCGGCTCCGGCGAGCTCATTTCTGATGACCAAAGAAAAAATGTCTCCGGAGATGTAATACTTTAGTCTTCTTCTCAATCGCCATCAAATCTAACTTCCTTGTGTGCCCTCCCCTCCATCTTTTCCATACGAAGCTAACTGCGCTCCTTCATCAGTACAAGAAGTCTCAAATATGGTTAGTCAAATCAAGCCACGGAAATCCCTTGGCGATGACGGGATACCCGCCGAAACCTACGCAATGAGTGCTTCAGCCATTTTAAACCCTCTTCTTTGCATACTGTGTACAATTTGGGAAACCGGAATTTGCCCAAATGACTGGACCACATCAATTTTACTACCTTTCCCCAAAAAAGTGACAAATCAGTGTGAGAAAACTACAGAGGCATCAGTTTACTTGACGTGGCGGCCAAGAGTTTTGCACAAATTGTACTGAACCGCTTTGCTGCAAAAGGCAAACACGCACTCGTGCTTACCAGAAGCGATTCCGCCCCGGTGTGGGCTGCGTCGACCACATTTTTACTCTACGTGGACTCTTGGAACATCACCACATGTTTTAACAACCCCCAGCAGTCTGCTTCATTGATTTACGTGCGGTATTTGACTCCGTAGATCGCGAATCCCTCTGGAACATAGTTATGGCCAATGGTGGCTCAGTGGACCTTGTCAATCTATTGAGATCCTACTATTCTAACACTAGAGCCCGAATCCGCATCTGCGGAGAGGTGTCATGCTAGTTCAGGTTAGGATCTGAAATGCAACAGCGGTACCCATTATCCCTAATGCTGTTCAACGTTTCCCGTTGACTGGATAATGAGTCGTTTGATGGAAGAATACCAGGGAGTTCAGATCTCTCCGAACTTATGGTTCACCGATTTAGAATTCGCGAATAATATTGCTGTCTTTAGCGAGGACACATCCAACCTTCAAGTAATTGTTCACCGCATCAGCCGACAGGCCTCCGAGATCGGTCAAGAGGTGAACACTTCAAAAACCAAAACCTTTGTGATAGTCCTGATTCAATGCCGAAAATGCTTTTTTACTAAACGGCGAGCCGATCGAATCCGTCGAAAGCTTCAAATACTTGGGCTCAACCATACTCCAAGAAGGTCAAGCTAAAGACGAGGTGCAAGTGCGGCTGTGAAACCTGGCCACTTACAGCCGATTGTCGCAGATTAGAAGTCTTCGAACACTGGTGCTTAACAATCATTCTGGAAGTACGATGGAGGGATCAACTCTCAAAAGAAGCGGTCGGAAATCGGTGTTTTAATCTTGTAAGACTGTGGACGCTAATACAACGGAGGCGTCTACAATGGTTTGGTCACATTCTTCGTACGTCTGAGAAAGACCTGACAAAAGCTGTCTTGGCAGGGCCTCCCTGCCTCAACGGCGTTGTCGACATGGCAGACAGCTGAAAACCTGGCTTGACACGGTACGAAAGGATACTAAAAACCATGATCTCCACTCCGTCTACGGCGTTAGCCAATGTAAGTCCAGCTGAATCAAATTGAGCTGATATTGCCGCAGATCGCCGAGTGTGGGCAGCGGAAATTCGGAACATTCATGAAGCCGACTTATCCTCTCCCAAGATCCAGCAAGTAGGTTGTAGTGCTTTAAATATCATCCAACTAGTCTTTGTGACAATCAGTGGAATAGTAAAGCATCAAGCGCGCTCAGACGGAGAGGAAATGTTATACGAGATGCATTATTATGCTAATAAATCTCCTTGAATGTACCCTGATGCACACCCTCTGTTATATCTATATGCAATGCGGCATTGCGAGCGAAATTATATCAACAACCACTGAATAAATCAAGAATGAATGGGCACAGGTTGGGGTACAACTGACGGAGTTAATGGATAAAAAGTGTTAGAGATGGAACGTGGTTTCGCGTTCCACCAGCTGAACCTAAGCAGTATTCTGTGACCCTTGCCGAATACTCCTAAACTGATTCCTGCTAAATATACCAGGGCGTGGATCAACTATAAACGTTGTTGAAGCTGATGGAAAGATACCTAGATTTTAACATTGCGAAGGACAAATTGTGTCCTAAACGAGAATTAGTTTTCGAAGTACAAATATTGCGTCAGATCCTAAGCCGCAGTTAGCAATTTGTTGAGTGGTAATGCGACAGTCAAGCAAATCAACATGCAAACCATCATGGAAATAAGACAAACAATTCCCATATTCCTACCTAATTCTGAAGCCACAGGATGAACAGTATAAGCGACGGCATCAGCATTTGAAAGTGGATGTTTGTAAGATAACTGAAATGGATAGATAACATCAGAGAAGATAGTCAACCAGTTAAACAGCACTCTTTGAAATACTTTCTATATGGCGGTGGTGGTGGTACAGTGCTTTAGTAGCGCTTGGAGCCTATGGTCCGAGGTTCGAGCCCTGTCACCTCCACCGCCATCCGAATTTGGTGGTAGACAGCCTTACTTTCGTCCGGTTCACTACCACGTCTAACCTATTGCGGCCTTGAGTCGTTCGCCACTTCAAGTCTCGGGGTTTAGGTTAAAGGTTCCCATGACGGAGTAGTATGTCTTCGTGACTATGGGGTTCGCTCCGTCTACTGTTCACCACACAGATGTGTGTAACAAAAATATCAAATGGCTACGGTACAGGCAACCGATCGATACTGTGATGAGCTCGTCTTAAAAATGGGTCTTGCCCGGACAAGCCTACAGGACCTACAAAATGAATAACTAGGCAATGGGTGTCGTCAGGTGTGTGATGAAGGTTATTATTAATAAATAGTGGCTAATGAGTTTATATCATGAGTTGCTCCAAAACTGTGAGGAACAGAGTTGAAGATTTCAGGATAATGGAAAGAGGGTGATATAAAAATCGAACTGCATGAGGCAGAAAACTATTNCTATTGATTCATGTATTCAACCTCAGGACAGGAGTTCCCACGTGAGGCAAAGAAATGCTTCAGCGACAAGCAAAACTCGCGATACCTCAGTTTGCCCAGAATGGTCTTCAATTACTTGCGATTCAAGCAGAGAATCACCTCCTTGACTAAGATCAATATTCGTTTTACATCGTTCCGTCTGTCATTCGTATAAGGCTTTTCCTGATCACGGTGAAGCTGTTTTAAAAGAAAAAATGCAAATATGTCAGTAAATGTGTATACAGTATTGATGGGACAGAACAAGTTGAAACAGAAATTACGGTGACTGGTAAGATGTTCACATCAGGAAGAATTCATGTGGTTGGAGAAAACAGAAAAGTTAGTTGGACAAATCATCTCTTGGAATCCAATTATGTTATCGGGGTACCATCCATCCTTCCTTTTGTCCGAAACATTATCTAAGCTTGCTGAACGACGCAAAAGCATTGTACAGGGGACGTAGCTGCCATTAGGCCTTCATTTTGCTATTAAAAGTAACTTTGATAAATGTTTTAAAATACCGTAAAGTTGCATCTCTAAATTAATGGGAAATCGCACAAGGTCAACTAAGCAAATGCTGTTGATAAAGAAATGTCGAAATGATCGAACTCACAAGGAGTGATCTGAGCTTGTCATAAATCGTGCTGAGAAATTTATCTACTTGTCGTAATTCTTCAGTGTACATTGCGTAACCACACGTACATTCTCGGTCTACCGTGAGTGGAATGATCCCTATACATATGTACTACTTATTAGTAGACTAGGCTATTTGGCGTCCATCGTCAAACACGCCGAGTGAAAGTATTAGAAATGTAAATTATTTCTTTCATCACACTGGACGGCATAGTTTATTTGGATCAAAACTAAATTACTTCGGTTGAAAACAAAGGAAATATACCTATTTTTCTTACTCAGGCTGTGAAACTTCACTATTTGGACTATCACCATTTAGATGTTGAGGATTCGATCAATCTGAAAATGTGGAGATTCACAAACATAACATCTACTTAGGTGCTTACTGGAACATTTCCTGCGGCGCATGTTGTTCCATCGATGTACATATGTTTGGCGCGCTACCTGATTATCGATGAAGAACACCGCTTTTATGCGTTCCGAAGTGGGATTCTTCGTGCACGTGAGGCCAAAATCCAAAACGGCCTCATCCGTTATTTTCCTCGCATCGTAGTAATTTGAGCTAATATATGCATGAGAGAAATACGAAGTATCAAGATAATGAAAAGTTTGGAGACAGGCGAAAACAGACGAGGGAAATCAGTGATTACGTGGGCCAAAAGTCAGTAATTTAAACCGGATGGGACTCTGGGGTCGGGAGGGTAAAAACTGAAGATGGGAGATGGGGGGAACGAGTTAGACAGTGACAACGACCAGGGTAGCGCGGGGCTAGCCACTTCGAATGTCAGCTTCTTTATCGAACTGTATAAGGAGCAGCTTTCGTTTGAGGTTAAAAGCTCGATTTATATAAACAGACCGAATTCGTGGCTAGCATCACACTGCCCTGGTAGTTGTCACTGTCCAACTCCTTCCCCCCACCCACCCCTACAGTGTTTACCCTCTCTGCCTAAGAGCCTAATCCGGTTCTAATAACCGACGTTTGGTGTACTTGTCGTTTGACTTCTCCTCCGTGTGTGTTCGTCTGTCCTCGAAATTGTCATTATTTTAAGAAAAATGATCTAAATGCACGTGCACAGCTGATGAAATTACCGCGAAATAGTTGAGTTCAACACATCCTGTGATCGTGATTTTTCTTGCCTACATAAAAATGTTAGGGTTTGCATGGACCAGTATCGTAATCAATCTGGAAAATTACCTGTCACCTAAGCTTTCCATCAAATCCATTTGTTTTTCAAAAAAATTGAAAGCATTAACTTTAGGGCTTGCAGAATTTTGAATTCAAATAGCTCGGCTTTTCTCTAAATTTTGTTCGAAAATATGTGACAGCCTTTATTCATCCACACCTGTAGAACTGCTGTCCCGTGTTTTTTCCCTTTCTCAAGGACAAAGACCTTATTCTCTTTTCCAGAGCTCCTCAACTTCTTAGACGTTGCAGTAGCATTTCCAGGACTTAAGTGTGCAAGCATTAAGAAAAATATGATAAATTCATCAGTTGCATACTGGTAAATGAACCACACCGCTTGAATGCTTTTTTGTGCATGTAACACCGAGTTCAAACCAGCCTCATTCTTTATTTTCCTCTTATAGTAGTAAATTGATCTAATGTCGGTACTGACTTGGAAAATCACTTATCACATCGGTTTTTCCTTACATCCATTTGTTTTTCATTTGACGAAAGTTTATTCCTTTGTTCTCTCTCAGTACTTTCGTTTTCTTCACCGGAACTTGTGGATACTGCTGAAATCTTCCTTCTTTTGTGTATAGGGGCTTAAATTGATGTGAACTGATTGGGTGATTGATTTGATCACAATACGTCACGCTGTGCAGTATGACCAGATGCGTCAAACACTTAGGGACTTTTTGAACCTAAGCAGCATAACCATTGATGTGAGGTGTCTTAGTCAGATACCAGTCAGTGTAACTGATAAACGGAAATACGGAAATAATAGAGCAGTGACAAAATAGCACGGACTGAAACAGAGCTCATGGCTTGCATTTCATATATGAATCCCGAAAGTGGGAAAGGGTCCTACTTTAGGAGTAACCACGGCCCAATCTATGCAACATATTTGTACCAAAATTGTCTATCACTTGTTTTGACATTTACCGAATATATGCAAGATGTTTTGAGTTCCATTGCCCATCATCCTTTCCGCTCATCCGTTTATCTTTAGTATGCACTCCCCAGTTGCACTTTCGGCTGTATATCACGCTTCTGGGCAAATCATTTGACTTTGATCTCGTGAAAGATACACTTTTAGTTTCCTCCGATTTTCGGCCTCCAGATGGGACTGAACTCCACCGTGATTGACTGATTCTGTAATTGTGACATCAAAGTAAATTACTGGGATCTAATGAAGTTTCAGTGCACGGCTGAGCAGCGCAACTAATCAGATGAACTTATGCGGTTTGAGTCCATTTCGGAACAGCAAAGGGTGTTAGACGTTGACGTGTTTCAGCATCAAGGACACAACGGTTCAACACCCTCCCATAGGTAATTGGAAAATTGGATCGTACGTAAATTGCTGAGACCTGATGAAATATACCGATCAATCAGTCAGACAGACAAAAGAAACTACACTCCGCAGACGGTGGTGTTGGTGAGATCGTATTTTTATATGACAAACATTGTACTTCAAAAGCCAAAATGGCACCGTAGAGCGCAGCTCCCTTGCACGATAGTTGCGGACTCGTAAATCGGCCCATGTCACCCACGACGGTCTACGGTGAATGGATTGACACTAGTATACATGTACCACTCACGAGTAGCATGTGATATCCCGGTAGATATAAACCATAACACTATATTAGTTTGGATTTGAAACTATTGGTCTATTCATATAAAAATTTCGAACGCGCCATTAGGTTTGTTGATATATTGTCAAAAGTAAACATTTTAAAAAATAAATGTCTGAATAGAGTGGGGAGACCATACGGTATTGCACCTCATCCATCTATCAGTCACAGATCTAGCGATATTTTTCCACCGTCGTTTGATACGAATACAAATATTTCCACATTGATTCATGTGTACCCGGGTAGTTGCGTTTATGGAATCTGTAGAAAACAGCCTTCCACGCTTTGAAGCACTTCGTGATGGTGCATTATGCAACCGTAACTGCACGTACGTTCATTCCGCGGTAATGTTATAATTTGATTAGTACTCTACAAAAGCGCTGATTTGAAATTCCGTCGATGGGCGATGCATGATTCAACCATCTGACATTTCTACGAGGCCACACTGTAAAACATCTTCCTGAAATGTCACTTCCTTCAGTCAGATCCATTTGTTGCACCCCACGAGGGTTAGTTGTCATCGATTTTCTCGAGAAAACAATGGAATGAGGATCACACGCAAGGCAATATGAAATGGCAGCACACTGGAAGTAAATAGACATTAATAACAGTTTAAGCCGCATTTAGCCAGACATTGAATGTTGGTGTGTATTTTCATGACCTATGTGCACTTAGAACAAATGGGACACAACATTTGCATTGGATTTTACACCAGGTCAACGCATGTAGCAGTCTGCTTTGGGCACAGTGAAGGGCGATCACCTCGGCCATGTTTAATGTCGAAACTCGAACAGCCCTCGATCGTTTGAGTACGACGCGATCGCCAAAATCTAAAGCCTTCACTGAATTCATCTTTTGCTCGATGTGGACGAGAGGACCCACGAACGCACTTGAGATACAGCTGCTAATTTCCCTGACTTAACTATTGTGGGTGGTGTTTCCAAAAGCGTTGAGGGAAACACCTTACTGTACGACATATGTCACAAGCGCGGCAGACGCAGTCTAAAGAATAAATTATCATGGATGCCGTCAGTTTGATAATTCTTTTTAACTTTCATTCGCATCACCATTGATGAAGAGAACACATATCTATCTAGGACGAAATAGGAAAAGCGTTCAAAATGCACCAAACTACCACTGTCAAAGAGCCCACGCTGTGAAACAAAAGAAGATATTAGGTTGCTATAAGGATAGAAGAATCGGTCAACAAACAAATGTATTGAAGTGGAAATCCTGCATTCACTATTCCCGCAAGTTATCTTCTGTCTCCACTCCCCACAGGTTGCCTAACAACC